>PVJO010005904.1:0-94072 GCA_004026905.1 Hystrix cristata
GGGGGGGGGAAGCGGGGGGAGAACCAAGATACATCATGTATAGGTACAGAATTAATGTAATGAATGTGACCATTGTATGTAGAATGTACCAATGCATGTTCTTGGTTTAAAATAAAAAAATAAAATAAAATAAAAAATACCATGGCAGGTGTCAATCTCAGTCTGCAAATTTATATACGTAAAATGTAGTATTTAATTTTCTTTAATTAATCTCCAATTTTGAGGCTACCATCCTACCAGATAGACACACAACTTAACCTCGTATCATCTTGTTCCCTGCAACTCACACCACCACCAGTTTTGTCACAATGTTATGGCCTTTCACAAAGCACCAATGCCAACCCACCGGGGGATAGTGCGTGGGGGAGGGGGGACACTGGCCACTGAAATGAGCCCTCCAATCTTATGCCTTCCTCCCACTGGGCAAATCTAAGCAAAGATTCAAAAGGGCCCAGTGATGCAATTTATGCAAATCAGCTTTCCAGGGCACAGGTCAGGGTGGAGAAGAATGGAGGTAGATGTGGATGCAGGAATAAAAGATCACACAGAGAGGAAGAGACTCTCCTGAAATGCTTCTGTCATCTGGAACTTGGGGAACACAAACCAAGAAAGCACCCAAGCAATTTCTGCTTTCTAACCTGCTAGATGTCTCCCATGAGGCCACAGGCATCAAACCCAAGCAACTACTTAAATATTGGGTAGGGAGCAAAGGAAAGGCTGGAGAAGAAAAACAGAAATCAATCAACAAGTATCTCAAAACACTGTCTTAGCAATCTAAGTACATTTTGAGCCACCTGGATGACCATCCTACAATCTGTTGCTGCCAGGGCCCAGAGCCTGCATTTACAGTCAGTAAGGTACTTGTCCCAAGTATTTCTTCACTCATTAACTCCTACTGTGTTAGCTGGCTTTCTGTTATGGTAACAAAATACTTGAGATGATCAACTTAACAAGAAGAAAACTATTTTTGTTCACAGTTGTGGAGCTTTCAGTTCACAGTCAGTTAGCTCCACTGCCTTAGGGTCTGTGGCAAAGCAGTTCATCACAGCAGAGACACATGGTGGAGCAAGCTGCTGACCTCACCACAGCTGGGAAGTGAAGAGAGGAAGAAGAATTGGGATTCAAATACTTTCTTCAAGTAGGTCTTGCCTCTTAAAGATGCCACAACTTCCTAAAAGCACCACAGACTGGGACTAAGCCTTTACCACACAGGCCTTGGGGAGCTACTCCAGATCCAAACAATAGCATCTACAGCCAATAAATTTGCACTGAGCACATACTACATGTTAAGCACTGTTCTAGACACTAAGAAACTGCCAAAATGGCAGACAAAGGTCCTACCCTCAAGGAGTGACAGTCCAGGGGCTGGGGATTTAGCTCAAGAGGTATAGCACTTGCCTAGCAAGTGCAAGGCCCCAAGTTCAATCCCCCCAAAAAAAGCAATATTCCAATAACATAATTCTATCTTTATTGCCACACAGCAAATGAAACAGGCCAGCAGTGGATTTCATAACAAAAGAATCACATGAGTTAATTCTACCACAATGTCCTATAAAAATCTTGGATTTCTTTTCACAGTAGCTCAAGGAGAAAAACCATAATTTAGAAATGGAATTATTACATAGTAGACAAAAATGCAAAAGTGAGTACAAATGGTACCCTGAGACCAAACTGTGTATTATAAGCCTCTATTTTACTTCAACAAAATAATATCAATTATAGTTTAGAGCTAAAACATCCCCCCAAAGTCCATGTATTCAGAGATGGGGCCTGGTCAGAAGGGGCAGGTGGCTGGGAACATGATCTGGATGGATATATATTCTTGCCCCTGACTCCTTTCTTCCCTCTCTGCTTCCTGGCTGCCTTAGATTGAGGAGCTTTCTTCTGCCACACCCTCCCACCATGCTGTACCTGCCTTAGAGCCAGCCAACCATGGACTGAACCTCTGAAACTGTGAGCCAAATAAAACTCTCTTCCTTTAAATTGCATCATTAATTTTGTCCCAGTGAGTGGAAAGTGACTATATAATTATTACCAATGATATCAGTGATACCATTATTAATGTTTGCTTACATTTTATTGAAGTTTTGCTTCCATTTCTGTGTATACACAAATGTGTGTGAAACACACACACACAAAATGAAACCTTCAATTGTAACTTGTTCCATGAGTGTTCAAGATAAACAAACATTTCTAATAAATTGTAACTTGACAAACGAGCAATGTCTCACAATATGCATACCACATGACATGGAATGAACATGACATGATCACAACTGAGCCAATTCACTCTCACCCTTTCTCACTCACTGCGGGATTGTGGGTGATTGTCTCCCAGTACCAAAAGGTTATGAAGGTGATCTCATCTGCAGAGGTGGAGGAGAAAAAGGGGGAGGAATCCCTTGGTTCAAGTGAGACTAGGGCAAAGTTTAAAATGTGGGAAATGGTGCAAAATTTCGTAGAAAAGCACTACCTGAATAAGGCTATAGTAATGCAAGCAATGAATGTGTTAAACAATGCACTGTCACATTTTCACAAAATCCTCAAAAGGAGGCAAAAGCAAGTGTCATTGGATAGGTTCCTTGTTAAAGTTGTATGAAAAAAGATTCCTTTAAGCCAATAAATAGTGATTCCATTAGAGAGTGAAAGTTGTCCTGCACAATAACACTCTCTCTCATCTCTCTCACACCAACCAACCATGAAAGTTTTCAAAAGTGAGTGCAGGTTCATTTTTCTTTATATTTTTTATTTTCTTTGTTTCATAAAACAGTATTGTAATCATTTTTATATGAGTATTTTTGGGTTGTGCAATGAATCATCTGAGTCCCCCCCAACCCTGTTTTTTTGAGATGGGAGTTCTATGTTGCCCGGGCTAATCTGGAACTTGTAAACGTAAGTAATCCTCATACCTCAGCTTCCCAAGTAGCTAGGACTATAAGCATGCACCAACACACCCATCTCTTTATTTGTACATTTACTTCTAGTTCTGTGGTTAAATGCATGCCAAAGCATGGGCTGTTTACATCTACTTTTATGCTTGTTTACTTAAACATAAAATTTTAGTCAACACAAGGGACCTATGGACATGTTCTCTAAAACAATGTTTATAACTTCATTCTAACTTGAAAAGCCTTGGGGTAACGGAATTGGACTTCATGTTATTCAAATCTCAGCTCCCCCATTCACTACAAGTTATTCCATCTCTATCAGTTTCCATTTTCTCCTCTATAAAATGAGGATGCTATTAACAGATCACAGGGATTACACAGGGAATGGGATGGGATAATATGGGTGAAAGAGCTGCCTGTACTTTAAGCATCTCCTTAGTAAATGCCGATTCCCATTCCCTTTGATCACATTTTCAAAATGAGTAATAAAAAGAAAATACTTGAAATGGGAAACCAGTAAGGTCTTATCTTTAAAAAACTTCTTGTCAGAAAAAGAGAACTGTTAATTTAGCCTGGAAAATTTTAGTCTCAGCAACTGGAAAAATGATCAATATGCAAATGAAAGAAAAAAGGGGACAAAACCATACTTAAATAAGAAAGGCAATGCTCGTACAACAAATCCGAGTCCAGTTCCAATTTCTGAGAAAGATATGAAATGTTGGAGATGTCAGCCATAAAAATTTCTCTTTAAAGTAGTAAGTTACCTTAAAGAAAACAATTCTAAGAGTTATTTCCCCGGCTTGGCCCATCCTGGGCACCCAGTTCTCCCTGTAGTAATTTGGGCAGGGTCTGTCACCCCTTACCATCAAGGCTGTTTCTGGTCTTTACATTTCCAAAGCTTTGAAGTTCATTTCAAATCTAGCCTTTAATGAACACCTCCTGTTTGATGTGTCAACCCAGATAATGACTTTGTTTTCTTGGTGCCTCAAAGCCCTCTAACTTGGGAGCCTATCTTGAAACTTTAGTTGCTGCTTGGATCAGTACCGCCTGTCCCAGGGACTTTATCCCCAGGTCAAAGGAGACTGGCTTCCGGAAGGAAGAACCACTTCCTTATTGAGGTTCAAGCTATAAATGGATTTCTGATTTGCTCAGAGCAATGGTTTTTCCAAGTGTAACATCAGCAATTACCTCCTCATCCTCTGCCCCTCTACCCAACGCACACACAAACACACACACACACACACACACGCACGCACGCACGCACGCACGCACAAAACTCAAAACTGAGAGCACAGGCCAAGAGCAAAGTAAATGGATCAGGGAAGGTGATGACTAAGCCAAGTCTCCACTCCAAGAAGGATTTCACTGCTAAGGGCAGAGAAGAAAGACATTCTAGGAGGAAGCAAAACTATATGCACAAGTTATTAGACATAAAGATCTGAGAGTAGCTCAGACTAGAGAGTTTCAGTTGTAAGAAGCCAAATGAAAGATACGTAACATAGGACTTTGGAGCCCATACTTCCAAGTTCAAATCCCAGTTGTGCAAATACTTTTTAAATTATATGAGCCCTGGGTTCCCCATTTCCAAATATCTCAAAAATTAATGACCACAGAGAGTATAAAAGACAGTGATTGTATATGATGTACGCTGAGTACATAGTAATGTACTATTAATATATAAAGCTGAAGGATTATGCAAGACCAGATTATCAATAGCTTTAAATACAAAGTTAATTCAATTACTAAATTAACTCCTCTCTCCCCAGTGCTGGGGCTTGAACCCAGGTCTTCACTGCGAGCTACTGCCCAGCCTTTTTTTGCAGAGGTGGAGAGGATCCTAGGGATCGAAAGCAGGGCCTTGCACTTGTTAGGCAAGTGTTCGACCACTTGAGCTAAATCCCCAACCCCTTCCCAGGCTTTTTTAAAATTTTTGAGACATGGTCTTCCTAAAATCGCTAAATTGCATAACCTGGGCTTGAATTTGTAATCCTCCTGCCTCAGCTTCCCAGAGTGCTGGGATTACAGGCCTGCACCATCAAACCTGGCTTAAATTAATTCTTGAAAACTGGAGCCACTAGAGGATTTTTAGCTGGCAAATGGATCGATCGAGTTTATTTTTATTAAGACATTAAGTACCAGGCAGTGTGCTAAATACTGTGCATAAAATGTTTAAATCAAACTCTATTTTAGACTCTTACTGCATATTTCACTGTCATCTAAGCTGACAATTTAGTACACGTCTGGCACTAATTTCAAAACGGGAAACTCTTCACTACTTTCCACCCCTCCCCCAGCACAGTGGGTGGAAGCTGGAGCTGGATCAAGGAACAGTGTAGCGGAAAGTCTAACCAGGACATGCAGCCTGGATCTCTTCCAGACCTGGGGGCGAAGTGCTGCATTTTCCTTAGCGGTATTAATAAAGTCACAAGTTAGAGTAAAGGTCACAAAACTTTATGAAATAATCATAACTTAGTAATTCCCTCTGATGTAGGTATCACTTCCTTTCTAAATTGGCATAAACCACCATCAGAACTTCCTGAAAGAAAAACACCACCAAAGTCAAGATGTTTCAGACATTTGTAGCACGGAGCTGCCGAGCTGCTCAAAATTCAGTGGAAATGAAATATTCTAGCACAACACTATAGATACCATTTTTGGTAATAATAGCTTAACTAAAATTTGAATAGGAAAATAACTAAATAGTTTGGTTTTTTTTTTCCCCTTCTTTTCAGTCTTAATTTTCCCAGGATACTGCTTTGGAGGAGATATTTCCATGCAAATGCTGTCCTCTTGTGGTAAGAAACAGTTACTTCAAAGAAAATATCATTTCGCTGGAATTTAAGATAATTTGTATTACTGTGAATAAAAAAAGACCAAGTTAAATGATAGTATTGTAACAAGAAGAACAACTTTACTCACAAAATGCTTTTTCCTTTGTAGTCCCAGAACTTTCTAGTTTTTCTTCTGTGGCTTTCATATTAAGACCGGTTTTATTACGTTCCTATCGAAATTTATAAAACATGATTACAGCCAGTGAAAGATTTACTCTTACCAGATATATCTAATTCTTTTCTTTTCACTGCCTGACACACTCATGAAATGTGTGCTTCCAAGTTTGATTGGTGATCCATACTTTGCAGTTCTAATTATGTTGCATTACTCTTCCATGTCTCTGTAATCTACACATGTAAGAATCCTCTTGTGTGACACCTAGAGAATTCTGGGATGAAGGCTGTTATATCTTTCACTTTAGGATGTCAAATTCCTCTCCTAAATGGTTGTATCAAATTACGGCGACATGCATCAGGCTTTTGGGGGGGCACTGTACTGGGGATTGAGCCCAAGGCCCTTGCACTGAGCTACATCCTCAGCCCCTCTTTCTCTCTTAATTTTTTGAGACGGAGTCTCATTCAATTGCTCAAAATGGGCTTGAACTTGCAAGCCTCCTGCTTCAGCCTCCCACCACCAAGGTTTTTAACTTCTGCCAATCTCATAGACGAGAAAACAGTATCTTGGTACTCTTGATTGCTTGTGAAGTGAAGCAGCTTTTCACCCTTCCTCTTCATTAATTTCCTGTTTGTCTTTTGCAATTTATGTTCGCCACTTTCTGATGTACAAACGTTTTTAATACATTCTTAGATACTAATCACTAGCTATGAGTTGCAACTATCCTCTACCATTCTCACTCTTATTATGGTATCTTCTGGTAAGCCAAAGTTAATTTTAATGCAGCCAAAGTTATGGATCTCTTTAGGGTTGATGTTTTCTGAATTTCATAAGTTCCTCTGTACACCAAATTAAGATATATTCTAAACGATTCAGTGTCACATTTCATACTATATCTTTAATCTAGCTGAAATTTGTGTGATACAGGGGATCCTGTTTTATTTTTTATTAATATATAACAGTCCCAGAGTGACGTATCAATTTTTCACAGTTCTAATGTCTTATAATGTGGTACAATGAAACAAAGTCTCCATATTTATGGGTTCATTTGGGGGCTCTCTATTCTCCTCCTTTAGTCTATCTATCTCTAAACCATTACCATGGCTTTTTAATTGCTGTGGTTATAAGTTTGTATCAGGTAGGGCAAGTTTTAATTTGGGTGAAGTCCTAGTTATCAATTTTGGCGCTGAAGATGTAGCTCAGTGGTAGAGTGCTTGCCTAGCGCATACAAGGCTCTGAGTTTGGCCCTTGGCACAGCAAAAAGTAACAAAAAAAAATTATATATATAGCCAGTGTCTTTTCTGTTAACTGTAAACCTTTCCCTACTAGACATTCATGAAAACATTGTATTTTCTCACTTTAGGCTTCATAGTTTCAGTTTTCATATTAAGGTGCATGATCCACTTCAAAGTAACTTTTGTATATGACAAAAGGTAGGTAAAGGGTCAAAGGTTAATTTTTTTCCATGTGGATATTCAGTTCTTCACTACTTATTCAATAGATTTTCATTTTCTATATTGTAGTCTATGTGCACCTTTGTGAAAGATCAAATGACCAATTGTCTGAATCTATTCTTGGAACTCTGTTCTGATCTTTTCATCTGATTTTCATACTTCATGATCTTTAACTACAGTAGATTTAGGCAGTCTGGAAATCTACTAGATTAATTCCTTCAACATTATTCAAGGTTAACTTTTAGGTACATTGCATATATATATATATATATATATATATATATATATATATATACTGTGCACGTGTGTGCACACACAGTGCTGGGGATCGAGCTCAGGACTCTCGGAGAGTTTTATCCTCAGGCTTTTTTAACTTTGTGACACGGTACTGCTAAATTGCCCAAGTGGGCAGATGGAACAGCTGTCTTACTTACACAGCTACCTGGTCTCGCTACTCAGATCAAAGATGTCACTTCTGAATATGAGTCTACATACTGTGTCATACATGCAGAAATACCAGCTACCCAAAAAATGTCACCTGACCTGAAGTTAACAATGTTTTGCAAGATGTGATTAAAATTATCAGCCACATTAAAGTACATGCTCGTTTTTAACTTATGTCTGCTCACACAGCTCTGTGAGGACATGGATGCAGAGCATACATGTCTTATATACAGACTTAATTTTGAAGGGTAGATCACTGGCCAGCATTTCTGAGTTATGAGAGCCACTCCAGAGATTTGAGAACAGTCACCACTGGCAGCATATTTCAATAACATAGAATGGGTCACAAAACTCACTCTTGTGACATATTCAACCTGCCCAATGAACTTGATCTGTCACTTCAGGAAAGAAGGACAACTGTGTTCAAGTTGGCAGATAAACTGGATACATTCAAAGTACTGGATACATTCAAATGTACTGGATACATTCATAATCGGAATTATGAGGATGACAAGTGAATATTGGTATTTGACACGTTTCAAACATTAGCAGAGATTTTGAAAGAGACTATCTCGGCCTCCAAGAGTTTGAGCATTTCTTCCCAACCACAAAAGACCCCAAACTGGGAAGGAATAGATCTGTGACCCATTTGTCAATAAGCCAGTGGATCAACTTTGTTCCTGCTAGAAGAAGATCAACTACTTGAGATCACAAACAGAAGTGGCCTTAAAAGTATGACCGAGAGTTCAAATGTCCACACATTCTAGATTAAAGTCAAGGTGGAATATCCCAAGTCTGCCACAAAAGCAGTGAAAAGCCTACTTCCACTTCCAACATCCTGTCTTTGTGAAGCAGGGTTTTGCCTTTAGTTACAGCAACTAAAATGAGAGTGGACCAGACAGAGCAACACCCCTCAGGTGTCACCATTTTCCATCACCTCCAGATGAACAGTCTAGCTTCTGGAAAACAAACTCAAGGCTCCCACTAATTCTGTATTATGGCAAATTATACATTTCATTATATGTTACTATGTAATAATAAAGTGCACGATAAATGCAATGTGCTTGAATCATCCCAAAACCATCCCTGCCCCTCTTGTCTGTGGAAAAATTTTCCACTGGTGCCAAAAAGGCTGGGACCACTGTGCATCATCTGATCTCACTCAGAATGTCAAAGGGCTCAACCTTACTTTGGGATTAAAAAAAAAAAACAAAACCAAGAGGAAATTAAATAACCTGCGTAACTGTAGATGAAACCCTCCTCAGCTCCTGAGTTGGTCGGGATTTTTTGGTGTGGTATTGGAGATCAAACCCAGGGTCTCAGGCATGCTCGGCAAACACACTAACTCGGAGGCACACCCTCAGCACTTTTTATTTTTTGAGACAGTCTCACTAAATTACCCAGGTTAGCCTTGAATTTGCCATCTGTGTACCTCAGCCTCCCAAGTGTCTGGGATTATTGGTGTGCTGCTGCCCAGCCGTCTACCCCGCCATGGGACTCGCTGATAGCAAATGAATGACATCCAACTTGTAACAACATTAAGGTATCGTGGGCTCTCATAACTTTCCAAGATAGCGCAGGTTGTGTTTCCCAGATGCAGCACATACTTTATATTTGCTCTTACCTTCCATTTCCATTTACTTGGCTCAAGCTCGCTCTGCAGAGGCAGTTTCTCTCCCACTCTTCACTTTTGTTTTCTCGAATAAACTCTGCCACTGCTTTCAAAAAAATTTAAAGTCTCATGAAAAGGATTTTCTGCTTCATCTAACTTAGATGGATGGTAGTAGAGCTGTCATCCAACAAGAAGTCCAGAGCGCAAACTGTGCTGCAATCAATCTGTTTTTGCACCATCTTTCCCTTTCCCCCTAACACCTCTCCTGTCCAGGTAACATCCTTTCCTGCCCTCTTTTCGTCTTTCTGGCAGCTCACCTTTCAGCTCAGTTTCATGTGTTGGCCTCACTGTTTCTTGCTGTAGAATGGATTTCTTAGTTAGCTCAGAAGATGACAACATTAGCTCAGTACTCATGATTACCCCTGAGGGAGCGTGAACTGTACTGGGCAGCCAGTGTGACCTCTTGATGCTATCCTACTAGCTGTTTGGCATCAAACTACCCTTCCCATTCAAGGGAAATACCAAATTAGGGTCTGTGGCTCTCTACAGAAACAGAAAGAGGCAAAGATAAGTATAACTTCTCCTCTTCTCTGAGAGCTAAGCATGGAGCGCAAGATCTGAGGTCAATCAGTCAGACACTCCCACCCATAATCCTTGATCTAGAGAAAGAATTAAATTTTGAAAATTCGGGATTATGCCAAACAGCTGCAGCCATACGGTGTGGTGGCGAGTATTCAGCAACTGCAGAAACCAGGAGCAGAGTTAGCCCATTAGAAATGGTGTTGGCAGGGACCTCTTCAACAATGCAGAAAAAGCTCTTCTTTGTTTGTATTAAGTCCTGCCAGGACTGAGCTCCAGCATTCCTCTTCATTGTACAAGCCTCTGATAACTTCCCAATAACTTCTTAAAATTTTAACCAGATTTCTACTGTTTATTTTAAAATTTTCTGGCTAATATAGCAGTCATCTTTACTAGCTCCCAGAATAAAAATGTCAAATACCCATCACTCACCAGCCTTGGTCACAAGCTTCCACCTGTTTTGCCTGACACAAGAATGGGGGTGGAGAAGATGGCAGCGAGGCATGGGAAATGTGCTGTGCAGCCCCTGCACTACATACAAGGACTGGACAGTCTGACCTTCATTTATACACATGAAAACCCACCAGTCCTACAGAGGTAATCAGACGCTCCAAGAATGGAAATAAAGTGCTGAGGATCGAACCTAGGCCTCAGGGTGCCAGGCAAGTGCTGGGCTACTGAGCTACGTCCCCAGCTTAAAAAAAATTTTTACGTGCTCATTGAGACTCGAGACAGCTCTAGCATTAAGAAAACAAGACGTGAAGTACCGACAACCTGACCTTGTCCCCTCCTCCAGCCTCAGGGTGCAGTGCTGCTACCTTGCCCATAACAACGTGAACAAGTGCCCAGCCATGCTGCCGTCCTCCAGCTCAACAGGCTGACCTCCGTCCTAGCACAACCACTACACATGCTGCCCACCTGGAAGGCTCCTTCTTGCCCTCCCTACCCAAGTTCCACCTTGTAGGTGAATTGTACAACTGGTAATTTTTCATCTACAGTTTAGCATAAACATGACTTGCACAGGGAGTTCTTTCCTGACAACCCTGCTTTCAACATTGCCCAAGTATTCAGCACCTCACGCTCTCATTTCTTTCATTTTGAGTGATACTGGGGATAGGTTGTTAAGAATTTGTGAATGCAGTTTCTTCACCTTTAAAGTGGGAAAAATAAAGCGTACGCACCTTTAAAGGCTGTTGAGAAGACTGAATGAAAAGCACTCAGAATTCTAGCACATGGTAGCATTCAATAGGTATTGTTCTTTCATAACACCGCAGACTAAAGGTCTTTCATAGTTTTACTTTTTCAAAAAGTCTGATCCCCCACAGAATAAAAGTTCCATGAATAGTAACTCCTCTTTTGCTCATGGTGCAAACCTCATAATAAAAATACTCTCCGAACACAAGTTACTGTAGTAGTCTCCCCTTCTCCATGTTCCAAGACCCCAACTGAGTGGACGCCCCAAACTGAGGGCAGTTCACAGTCCTCTCTGGACAATGTTTTCTGCCCCCTCTACATAGGCCACTGAGTGACTAAGTGTGGATAGCACATAGATACGCTAGACAAGAAATAACTCTTGTCCCGTGCAGGATAGAGTAAGAGGCAGATTTTATCACACTACCCAGAAATATAAAACATATTTCTGCAACTTTCCTTTTAATATTTTCAGACCATGGAAACCACAAGTAACTGAAAGCACAGAAACAGAAACCACGGATAAGAGGGACTACTGTAAGTCACTATCTCACAACAGTACAGTCGCCATGAAAATGCTCTCCTCAGATCTGCTGTGGCATCACGACCAACAGCCAGTGCTGTTCTCTGAACCCATCGGCACATCTGCGCGAGGCCATGCTTTCTAAGAATGGAAGGAAGGCCAAGCAGGTGTTTGCAAAGGAGGAACACTGGGGTGGACTTGTTTAATAACATCCAGCTCTCAGGAGCTATCCAATCCCGTGAGAGTGAAGAGCACTCAAGAGAAAAAAGCCATTAATCCCCTTATGGAGGCTCTGCTGCCACAGCCCAGAAACCTCCCACCAGGCCTCGCCTTCCAACACTGCAGCAATGGTGACTGCATTAGTTACCTTTCTGGAGTCAGTGGTTTGCAAGGGAGCAGATTCATTACAGGACAAGTACAAGTTACAACATTCACACACACAAGCCAAATGCAGGAAGAGTGCAGAACGTCTATCTATGCTCTGGAGACCAGAAAGCTCCAATCAAGGGCTGGAAGCCACAGCAAGCACTGTCCCGTGTACATTCATGTCTGCACTAAAAGGCTGAAGAAACCCATACTGGAACCAGGATACGATGCTCACAGCGGAGATGAAGACCAGAGCTCCCCTGAAGCGAACAGCAGCCATCCTTGAGGACAAGCAAGGCCCAAGGTCCTTCTGCAATGAGAACAGCCAAGTTCCCTTTGGGAGAACCCGCCACAGCAGAGCTTCTCCTGGGAAACAGCCAGCCCCATCTTCCGCTCATGTTCTCCTTTATGCTGTGTTGACAACAATCCTCAGGTGGATTCTCTATACCCAGAACCACACCAACTCAGTCCAGCTGGGCGCTCCCACTCAAGTTAACCACAGTAAGTCCACCACAGTGATCAAATTTCATGTGAGTTTTGGAAAGACAAACCATATAAAAATTATAGCAATACAGAACCTGCAATGAAATCCTTTGAGAATACAGAATATAAAATCCAATACTGACCTATACCTGGCAGCTAGTAGGCACTAAGTTTATATTGAATTGTACAGTATTAATATAAAACGGTTGAAAATTGCCACCAGCCTATGGGAAAAAAAAAAGCATCCTCAGTTTTCACGTAAATTCTTTCTCCACAAAAGAGTAAATCCCAACATATATGCAAAGTACCATCACTCTCCTATTTTTACTCTTCTTAGTTCCATTCCTTCCTCAGTATAGAAGTCATATTCTTTTTGCCCAAATTTGCCTCAAACATCAATTTCCTATAATTATTTTACTCCACTTGTAAGACTATGAGAGAGAAAAGGAGAGGGCTAGAACCTGAACTAGCCAAATCTGCAATCTAGCATCCCACTGTGGTAAGCATGAAGTAGAAAGTTTCCTTTTGCCTGGGCAAGTGTCAGGAGAGTACCTCGAAGAAGAGGCCAGTCTACCTCCTTGGTCCTTTTTTCCTGGATCTTATCATTCTATTGGTAAACTGAACTCAAGAATACACTAAGGAAAAGGGGGTGACTAAAGATATGAATGCTTATAATTGACCTAACCCATCTCTTCTAGAATTTCCCCTGGAAAGTTATTTCCCAAGAGAGATGCAATCTCCCATCTGTCTTACCTCACAACCAGACTAAGGAAAAGCAGGCACTCAATAAATCTAAATGAAAAGGTTACATGTCATTGGATGTCTTCCTTCTTCATGGATTATGCATCTCATTACATACCCAATTTTAAGGAAATAATTTATAAGACACTGACCAGGCCCTTAACTTGGTAAAGATCCAAGACTTGAGAAGACAGGCTTTGGAATTAGAGCTACGCTCAGATCCCGAACTCAGCTTTCTCTAGCCATGTGACCCAGGCAAATGAAAGCCATTTCCTTATTTTGGCATTCAAAGACCCTGGAAAGTAATACTTTTGCCACTCTATCAAGAAGCCTCTCTTTGTGTGTTAAATGAGCCTAACAGCTCTATTACCTATCTCAAAATATTATTTACAGTATCTAATGAGGTACATACTGAATATTGTGCATTGCACATTATAAAGTATTTAACTTGATCTAAATGTTACATAGTTTACTGTAGAGATTTTTGATGCACAGCTTTTTAAAAGGTGTTACCTACTTTCTTGTCTTACCAAATATAAACTTATCATGAGGGCTCAAAATCAGACTTACATGTGCTATTTTGCCTTGTTTAGTTACCTACCACAGATTGCTGTCTTTAAAAATAGCTTTTAAATTTTTTTAAATTTACCACCTTAAAATTTGGGGGGGTGCTGGGGATTGAAAGCAGGCACTTCACACTGAGTGATGCGCCTCAGAACATTCTCAGACAGGGTCTTGCTAAGTCACTAAATTGCACAGGGTGGGCTTGAATTTGTAGTCCTCCTGCCTAAACCGCCCCCAGAGTGCTGGGATTCCAAGTGACACCACACTCAGCTATATTTAAGTGTCCAATTCAGCAGCAGTAAATATATTCACTCTGTAGGGCAGCTTTACTACCATCCACCTCTGTAACTTTCTCCTTAACTGACACTGTGTACCCTTTAAATGCCAGCTCCCTGATGATTGCTGCTTTTTCTGTTTCTCCTCTTTCATTGCTTCACTGATTTTAGCAGCAAAAACAAGCTTATTTCTCTTCTCTCAAATGTATTGCCAGCTACAATTTGATAGGAACTGTGTAAGCCCTTTTAAAATTCTTAATACTCTTTGGCCTCACAAGTCAACACCCTTTGGTTCCAATCTGACTTTTTAACCCTTTCTTTCAGAACCCTAAGCAAACAGCAGTCCCTCACCCACCTTCTGTACAGCTCTCCTGCGATGCCATTTCCTCATTTAGAGTATCTCTCCTATTTGCCCCTCCTATCCTATCTATGCCTACCGAAACCCTTCAAAGTCCAGCTCATATTCTTCCTTCTCTAGGAGGCTGCTTGACCACTTCGAATCATAGCGATCCGTCTTCCTCTGCTTTGACAGCTATCATCTCAACTACTCACACCAGCAACTTTATACTGTAGCTATCTTCTTTTATCAACCAACCTACAAACTCTTCCAAAAAATGAATTAAGTTATATTATTTCATCCACCCATTTGTTTGTGTATTATTCATTCAACCAATACTATCCACTTTGTACTGAGTGTCTAGCAAATGTTTGCCAAGTAAGTGAGTGGAATTCTAAATTGCCAGGCTTTGATGGGCGAGTCAATAAACTCCATCTCTTCTTTTGGACTTTTGTTAAAAAATAACTTTACTTCTGAGGTCTTGGTCCTGTTCCAGATGATGAGTAACCAACCATCTATAATATGATGGTAATCCCATTACATCCATTATCATCAGATTAAGACACTGTATTTCTGAATCAAATCACTGTTACTTTGCCAGTTTGAAATTTTAATTTAAACAAACAAAATTCGATGATTCTGTTGATCCCAAAAAAACTGGAATGCTCCGGGCTGTTGTCATTGTCGTTTCTGCTCACAATTCCCACTTGGGAGCAAGACCACAAAGTTCTCTTTTCCTTAACTCCGTGTATTCTTACTAGACGTCAAGGAAGAGAACAAATTAGAGCACCAAACTTAACTTTTTATATCAGTGACACAAGAGAATAAGAGAGGGTAAAAAATTCCCCTGCGTTTGAGTCAGGGTTTTTTTCACCCCCTACAATGTAACTCTGGGGTTTACTGTTGCTCGCTGGGCTTCTCAATGGCTAGGCCTCCCAGAGGAAAAGAGGCGAGGGAGGAAAAGCTGAGGAGACAGGGTTTTGTAAGGGATCCTCCATCCCAGGCGCAGCACCATCCATTTTCCAATGAGCACCGAGTACTGTATTCCTTCTACGTCTTTTTCTTTTATTAGCGCCTACATAGGCAAGCAAATTTAACTGCTTCCAAATAAAGACATAAATACTACTTATGTTGAGCTACGATCTACACTTCCGACCACTATTTTTGCTTTTTTTGAGACAGGATCTCACTACGTAGTTCCAGCTGGCCTCGAACTCAGAGCTATCCTCCTGCCTCAGCCTTCCCCAGTGTCCGGATGACAGGCGTGCGGCACCAAGCTTCGTGAAAGTTATTTTTATTCAGAGCAAAGGAAAGCCTGCTCCATGAGCTGCAGGGCTCCTTAGCCACAGGGCTAACACCTAAATCCGAAGCCTGTCACCACTCCGAACCTCAAGCTTCGGCCAAGCCCGCGGCCGGGCGGTCCTCGGCTCCCCGGCGGCGCAACCGTCCCGCGCGGCCCTCCTGGGCAGCACCGGCCGCCGTTCACCCGCGCTCCCCCCAGGGACGCAGGTGCGCGTCCGGCCTCCCTCCCGCCCGGAAGGGCACACCTCACGGAGCGAGGCCGCCAAGGGCCCTCAGCCCGAGAGTGGCCAAAGAGCCCGCAGAGGGCCGAGCGGGACTGCCTCAGGCCTCCGACACCCCCGAGGCGGTCGCCCCAGACGCTCGGGCCCGCCTACGGCCCGGGCCTCCGCTGGAGGGCCGCTCTAGCCCCGCCGGGGGCAGCGGTCTCGGTGCTTCCCGCCAGACGTCGGCCTGACGTCATCTCCCTGCGCCCCGGCGTGGTCGCGGGCTGGCGCAGCCGAGAAGATGTCTGCGACGTCGCCGCTCTTCAGTTTGCCCGAAGCGCGAACGCGGTTTGCGGTGAGTCGGAGAGACCGGAGGGCTCGGGCCTAATTCGGCACTATTGTTTCTCTTTTTCCCCTGAAATTTCTCGAATTTTGCCCTGGGATGAAGCGAGGCGGAGGGGCGTACGCCGCGGCGTCTGCGCCCGGCCCCGTCGGGGAGTGGGAGGAAGGAAAACGCGCCACCTGTTTCGTGCGTGGGTCCCGCGCTGTCCGCCTCAGTTTACCGCCTAAGCGCCTTTGTACCCCGAGTGGGCAGCTCACAGGCGACCCGCGGCCAGGTCCGCCGCCTCTGATCGACGAGCGTCTGCAGGAGGAGCGCTGCGGACTTGGTTGGGCGGGAGTGATTTATACCCGGGCGGGTTTCCCGCCCCGCCTCCTAAACCGCCGGGTGCCCGTGGCCGCAGACTGTTCATCATCCTTTACACCCATACCGTCCTGAGATTGACGCGGAGCTCCTACGCGGGAAGAGGCAAACAGATCGCCTTGGGGAGGGTGCCAGCTGCTGTTTTGTTCTTGCCCAACTGGGAAGGGTAGTTTGAGCATTTGGGGAACACCTTACGGAGTACTTGCGCGTTATAGCTCCCGTAACTATTAGGATAACGCTAAACGAGGGTAAGTTTTCTTATTTCTAGTACATGAGCTACAAAGTAAGCCCCTCATAAATTAAGTAATTTAAGATGGTTTCGGACCCACTGTTTTTATGTTGCCCACCATAGCAACGTGCACGTGAACACTTCCAAATCATTTGACTATATTCGTCTCTGCCATTTCATCATTATTTCAAGGCATGATTCAAATACTCAGATATTTAACTCTTAGGTGGTTATAGTGATGGCAGAATGAAAGAAAAATGATTCTGTAGTGTTTTCTCCCCATAAATGTGTTTGAGTTGGATGGATTATATCTTGTTTATGTCATCAGAAATGTCTTCTTCGATCACATTTATCCTGATCATCTAGTCCAGTGGCGGTGAACTTATGTCACGTGTGCTGCAGCAGGCTGTTTATCATTGAGAGCTCTAAAAGGTTCACCATCACTGATCGAGTCCAATGCTCCCAGGTTGCAGCGTGCTTGCACCTGGAAAGCTTGTTAAATTGAAGATTCTGATTCAGTTAGTCTGGAGTGGGCCCGAGAATTTGCATTTCTAACAAATTCCCAGGTGATGCACTGCTGCTGCTGATTGTGAGGCTCTGTGGCAACCCTCTTATTTAACTAGTGAGGAAAAGAGACACAGGGAGCTAAAGGGCTAAGTCCCAGGTTACTCACCTTGTTAGCGGCCGAGCCAGAAATGGACATTTACAATATATATCTAACCCCCTATGAAGTAATAGAACGACTTTCCAAATACATTATGAATTTGCACACAATGAATGACTTTGCAGTATTGTCTTTAATTTTTATCCACTTTAGGATAATCAGTAGATATTTATTGGTCGCTATTTATTACTGAGAAGGTATCTGGAGGAGGTGGGACTTGCTATGGGTCTGGAAGAATGGGTAGAATTTGGATGAGTAAGTGGGAAGTACATGAATGTGTGAATACACCAGAATGAGCTTGATAAAAAATGATTTTAAAAAATGGCCAGACTTTAGTGGCAAGTATGTGTTAGAGAGTATGGGGAAAAGGTTGGGTGGATAGAGTAGGATAACATCATCAGAGATCTTGAGGGAGTTATGAATGTTCAAAGCCAAAATGTTTAAATAAGCCATTTGGTGTTTGTTTTTTGTTTTTGCTTTTTTGTTATTTTAGCAGGATACTCTCATAGATGTGATATTTAAAGAAACACATTCATAAGAGGGAACGTGCCATGGTAGCTCACTTCTGTAGTCCCAGCTAATTGGGAAGCTGAGTTGGGAGGATTACTTGGGTCCATGAGTTTGGGACCAGCCTGGGCAACATAGCAAGACCCTAGTTGAGGGAAAGGGAGAAAGTGGACCTGGAATGAAAAAGTCTAGCTATAAGGTCTTTCCAGACCTAAAATGATGAGGGTATATGTGTCATTAAATGGCATTTAGAATAAGGATTACTGAGAGAATGACTGGTAGGCAGTTTTTCCTGGTTGTAAACATTTCTTAGAAAGATACACTGTTGATGAACAGTATGTCTTTTAGTAAACAATAAGCAAAATCTTTCCAATTTGTCATTTGTATTTTTCTAGAAATCTACCAGAGAAGCTTTGAATAATAAAAATATCAAACCATTGTCAAGTACCTTCAACCAGTTACCTGGCAGGTAAGGCATTATTGTCTCTGAAAATTATCTGCCTAAATATGTATATTTGCCCTGAGCTTTATAAAAAATAGGGGCGTGTTTTGTCTTTAATAGCGAAAATGAAAAGAAGTGTACCCTGGACCAGGCTTTCAGAGGTATTCTAGAGGAAGAAATTGTAAGTATGTTTTTCCTTTCTTCGTTGTTAAAATGTTGTTGGTAAATAAACTGTTATTAGACTATCACTTTTTTTCTTAGGATGAACATTCAAACATGACTTTTTTTTTGCCCAGCATCAACTTACTGCCTTGTGAAGGTGATTTGATTGTTGGTATAGGAGTTATGTCATAATTAAGGATTTTGATAGCACAGCTGCATTTCAAGGGTTTGATGATGAGAAAAATAACATGGTTTTAACAAGCAAGAGCCTTCAGTAGAGAAATCCTGTCCATAAAAAATATGAATTTATTTGCTATTAGCGGGGCTCCTGACTAAAAGGAACTTTTTCAGCAGTTTGTTCTTGTTCAGGCAGAGGTTGGGTCCCAAAAATCTAGATCTCTTCTAATAGCCGTAATAGTTTCTCCTTTTCTCAGAGGATTCTAGATCAAACTTATTCTTTCCTTTTTTCAGACTTAGCCACTTTTCTGTTGTGAGGCGTTGGGGAAGTGACTTTCCTTTCTGAGGTTCAGTTTTGTTTATAAAAGGGAAAGTGCATTCTTTCTGTGTTCTTGTATAAAACAACACAATGAACATTCAGTAATTGCTGGCTATTTCAGTTGCATAATACCTGAACAGTACTTCCCTCCTAGGAAACCTTTCCTCAGACATTTTGTTGCTCAGTATTACTGTCCCCAGCCCTCCTTTGCCCAGTGCCATTGATCGAGTTCTGGCCTTAGCACTTCTGTGCTTAATTAGCTTATAGCATTAGGCTCATGTCACCATTTTCCTGAGTTTTTGAGAAAGTTACCTGCTTGTTATTTACTTGACATCCTTCTAGAATTATTAATTTTATATATTGCTATTCATTTTTGTATTTTTACCTTAGAAAATAATTTTATATAAAAATTATTTTATTGCATATTTGTGATAATCAGTTTAATATCAGAGGACATGTTTTTCTTGTTACCAAATTAGCCTGAACTCTTGCCCCTAAATTGTTTCTCCTCTCTTGGTAGATCAATCATTCATCATGTGAAAACGTTTTAGCTATTATTTCTCTTGCTATTGGAGGAGTAACTGCAGGTAAGTGTGGTTTGGTTTGGTTTTTTAAAAGTTATCTTTCACGTGACATGTATTTAAAATTCCTCGTACCTCTCCACCTGTCTGATTTTATTCATTCTTCAAGTCTTGCCTGACTCCCACCTTTGCTAACAATTTGTCCCAAACAAATTAATTCACACTTATTTCTCATCTGTATTATTCAGTGCACATTTTGGTATTTTCTTTGCTTTCCAGTTATTTCATTCATTTGCCAAATATTTATTGAGCGTCTACTATTCGTCTGGTACTAAGCTAGGACTTGGAGATTCAATAGTGAATAAAACATACTCCCCACTAATATGCATCTAGTATGGGTACTGGAAGAAACAAATGTGTGAATATCTTACTGGTGTAAGTATTATGGTTGAAAATAACTCTAAATGTCAGAATCTGAAGGAATTGGCAAAGGTTTTAGAAGTGAAACCGTAGAGGCTGGGGATTTAGCCCTGGTAGAGTGCTTGCCTAGCAAGCACAAGGCCCTGAGTTCAATCCCCAGCATGCTCCCCTC
Source organism: Hystrix cristata (assembly GCA_004026905.1). Taxonomy (NCBI): domain Eukaryota; kingdom Metazoa; phylum Chordata; class Mammalia; order Rodentia; family Hystricidae; genus Hystrix; species Hystrix cristata. Next base: position 20,225 of record PVJO010005904.1, read on the forward strand.
AAAAAAAAAGAAAGGAAACTGTAGCAAGAGGGCTGGGACATGAGAGATCACAAGTTTGAGAAACAGAGTTGTTGTTACACAAAGGCCAAGTTTAGCTTGCTAGAGATCTGTGTGGGGTAGAGCTGAGAAGGTGACAGGAGTGGTAAGGAAGGAAGCAGGAGGGTGGATTAGATGCTTCCTTAAGGCTTTGTGTGCTGTGAATGAAGAGCAGCCGTGGACGAACAGCTGAACTGGTGGAGACTACTGGCAGCAAACCTAGGCAAGGGAGTATTAAAATGGGGCAGTGGTGTATGGGATGCCCTTGAGAAACTTCAAACAAGGTGCTTAGTAGGTACACAGTGCCTAACACGTAGTAGGAGCTCATTAAATATTTTCAGGGAAAATAGTTTGTCAGCAATGTTTAAATAATTAAAATGCTCATTTGATTAATTCAGATAATTTATATCAAAACTGCCTTTTAATCTTTAGCAATATTCATATCTTCTATTATTTTGCTCCTTACTGCAACAAAAACTGGAACGCACAAGGTAAAAGTAGTCTCCCAGTGTTGCACCCAGCTATACTGTGAACTTAAGCTACTAAGTGCTGACTTTATCTATTAAACTTTTATATAAGCTACCTAATCATTCATTCATTCTTTAAGCAAATTTAAATGAGTTTGCAATGCAATATTTCTTGCCTGGTTTCTGTCAGTTTGCAGTGTGTATTTAGTTCATTGATTAAGTTGGTATATTATTCTTATAAAACCAATGTTGTTTTTAACACTTGAAGTTGTACCGCGTCTATACTTGGAATTTTTACTTTGAGAAAGATGAGAATTTAGGAACTTAAACAGTAAATAAAGGCTTACATACGTTTTTATTTTTTTTGGGAGGGGAATTTCTTCTTGAGAGATTCTCTTTGTGTAATGTGTTTTCAAATTGTCCTTAAATATGTTTTCTAAATTCAACTTGGCCGTTATTTACTGAGCTTCTGTTTGGTATCAAATACTGGTTAAAACATAGAAATGCCCAATCTTAAAGAGCTCACCGTTTACATTGCAAAGGTGATTAGTTAGGGTATGCTAAGTGCTACCATGTGCAGTGTGTTTTAGAAGCATAAATATGGTGGTGGTCTGTTTCAAGATACCAGTTCTTTAGATGAACTGACATTTATTCTGCTTTGAAAGATGGAGTCAAACAAAGAAAACAAAAAAAAAAAAGAAAGAAAGAAAGATGGAGTCAGTATTTTCCATGTGATAAAGAAGACTATTTAGGCAGGAAAAGAATTCCGAATGAGACCAGGGACGTGTGAACATACCCTGGTATTTAGGAGCTGGGGAAGGGTGCCTGGCCAAAGTAAGCAGAGAGGTCGCAGGAGAAGCTGAGATACAGGCCGTGAGAATTCTGAGAGATCATATAACCTTTCCCATAACTGCCAGCTCACTAGAATTGACAACTCATCTCTGTTTTTAAATGAGATTCCCAGGCCCTTGCTTAGTTCTACTGATTCAGAATCTTTGGCAATAGAATACAGATACTTTCCTTAAATTCTATGATTATTAGAAGTGAGTTAACTTACGCCAGATGATAATGTAGTGAGGGGCAGAAAATATGGCTCGAGTTTCTTGGATAAGTAGTGTAAAAATTTACGTGTTAGGGATTTTAGATGTCGTTGGTCCAGTCTCATCTCTAGCCTAGACTGTCTCCCTGCCAGAGCATCCCTGACTGGTAGAGCTCATTGCTTGCGTCCTGTTAATTCTGATTCTCCGAACCCTTGTATTGAGCTGCAGTCTGCTGCCTTATGCCGCCCACTGGCTCTAGGGCGTATTCCTCCCATCACATTCCAGATGTGAGCTTACCTTTGCAGAATACACCTGGAAGTATGTGCAGAATACAGCTGGAAGTATTACTTCCTTTTTCTGGATATGCTGTATTAATGAAGTGTTTTTGACTTAAGTGGTCTAAGACATCCCCACCACGTGTCATGTGTTAGTGGCTGCTTTTTTTTTTTAAACACAAACAAGTACCTTAAAATAGAACGAGTAGGTATGCAAAAGCATTTTTAGCTATTCTGAATGATTTCTTTTTTTGTAAGAAATACCTTCATTGACTTTAGAGACAAACATTGACTATCTACTTTATCATTCTTTTCTCTGAAATAATACTGTTATTTCAAATGTTAAATCCCCTAGTTCAAATGAATTCAAACCTGTTATCTCTTTTGAAGATAATCTTTTCAAATCACAAAGACACTTTAGCAACATTACAAAACATTTGGAAATGAGAAAAAGAGAAACTGGTAGTCATAATTCCTCTACTTTTGTTTTTCAAGGAGCGCTGGGGATCGAACTCAGGGCTCTGCGCTTGCTAGGCAGGCGCTCTACCACTTGAGCTAAATCCGGAACCTCTATAATTCCTCTACTTTTAAGCTCTACCATTCATTTTGGTATGTTTTCATTTTAGTTTTTGAAAAAATGTTTATTGTCATAACCATAATATACATTCAATTTTCAATCCTGCTTTTTTTCCTTAACAGTATATCATAAGCATTTTTCTAGGTTGCTGTTGTCATCATAACTATTGTTAATTGGCTGCATTACATTCTCTTGGTTAGCTTAGTGGTGAAGAGAACACACTGTGGAGCTAGACTGCCTGGGTTCATATCCTAGCTCTAGCACTTACTGGCTCTGTGATCTTGGGCAGGTTATTTAACCTCACCTTGTTTCAGTTTTCCCAGTCTATAAAATAAAGATAATGTGATCTACCTCATGCGGTTGTAAGGATCAAAGGTGTTAGTATTCATAAAGCACTTAGTGTACCTGACGTGTAGTATGCACTCTGGATGTTATAAGTACTACTGTGTTATCTTTATTGTTGAATACACATAATCTAAAATTACTTAGTATGTCTCATCCTGGGAGATTTTGGATTGCTTGTATTTCATGTCCTTTTAGCCTTGTTATGAGTGACAGTACATCCTTTAAGATATTTTTCAGAATTATTTTTCCTAGGGTGTTTTGCTTTACACTTTTTAATCTTAAATTGACTTGTGCTCCACTTGAAGGTATTTGTACTGCATCTACACCTTTTGTATTGTTGGGAGATGTTTTGGATTGTCTTCCTTTGGATCAGTGTGACACAATATTCACTTTTGTGGAAAAAAATGTTGCTACTTGGAAATCAGTAAGTGCCTTAGTTTCTTTTCCTGCCAGTGCTCTTTCTTAGATTCAGAAGTCTAAGGATAGTTTTGTTGTGGGTGCTGGGGATCAAATCCAAGGCCCTGCTTGCTTTGCTTTTGCTTATATTTCTAGTATTGTTGATGCTCAAAAAATTTGTCCCTGTGAAAGAATTACGTACTGTGCTTTCTTGGGAGAGCCAAGTAAGAACCATGTGTAGGGAAATATTTGAAGTATGAAACTTGATTGAGTAGTTAAAATTAACTTGAAAACACTTTCACAATTTTACAACAGTAAGTCAGTGTCCTGTTTATTCCATTGAAAAGATTATTTGCTTAAAAAAACTGAAAATACCATGGTAGATCCTCAATGCATATTAGTGTTCTTTAATTTACTTCCTGTGACTTTAAGAAGGTGTCACAACTTCTGTAAGAATAGTGATCATTTCTGTCTTAATTCCAGAATACATTCTATTCTGCTGGGAAAAATTATTTACTGCGTATGTGCAATGGTAAGTAATTCATTGGTGAATAGTTGTTTTAAAAAAATATAAATGCAGTCAGAAAAACAGGTAGTTGAATTAAATACCAGTGATAATGTTTCAAAGATAAATTAGTATCATAACTTAAAAGTAACAACCTGATTTATTAAAACTGATCATTCTCTTTAGATTATTTTTCTAGCTGCAGACTAGAAAATCAGAAAAATGTAGTATTTTAATCTTGTGTGTGCTGAACTCTCATTCCTAATTTATGGCTGTCTTGTGACAGTGGCTTCTACACCTGTTTTGAGAACCGTTGCTTTAGGAAAACACTAACAAACTGATTAAGAAGCTTAAGTGTGGTTATAATCCGTGTAGAATGATCTTCTCTGTGTATAATGTTTATTTCCATGTGTTGTTAGATCTCCTAAGAAGATTGTCTAAATCCCAGAATACAGTCTTCTGTGGACGAATTCAACTCTTTTTGGCCAGGCTTTTTCCTCTGTCTGAGAAGTCAGGTGAGCTTTTATACATTAAATAAATGCTCTACACGAAAATATTGTCCAGCTTTTAATGAATTAGCATCTGTCATAATAAGAAAAATGGTTCTAAAAAGTTGAAAGATGGCATAGAAAATTGTCACTTTATTTTCTTTTAGCTATAGTTTTACCAGTTCCGAGGTATAATGTAGGTAATCCTAAAACAAAGTCATTGATTCTTTAAGATCAGAATTTGTAATAATAATGCGCAGTTGAATCATACTGAAATATGTAAATATAACCAAATGTCAAGGCAGTATGTTTCATAATGTGTGCCTGTTTATCTGTTTCTACTTTCTCCCTTAGTCACTACTGTTTAGCCCCATTTACCTCATTTCTTTCTCTTTAAATAAACTTTATTGTGAAATATGATACTTGTATAGGAAAGTCCATGCAGCGAGTTTGTAATGATTTTGTTTTTTTGTTTGTTTGTTTTTTTGGTGCCAGGGATTGAGTTTGTAATGATTTTGAAGCAAACTCTTGCACAACCACTTTCCTCCTCCAGAAATAGAGCGCTGTCAGTCTCTGCAGGCTTTCTTGTGCCCAGTCTGTTCGAACTTGAGAATTCTAGTACTCTTTGCTTTAATTCTCCCTACTTTAATATGGGGCCAATACATATCTGTTTTGTGTGTTGTTGAGGGGATTAAATCAATTAAGAAATGAAGAATTTCTGGGCATGGTGGTGCATATAATTCCAGACTTTGGGAGGCTGAAGCAGGAGAATTGCCAGCTATTTGAGGCCAGCCTGGGCTACTTAGTGAGGTCCTGTCTCAGAAAGAAAAAAAAAGAAAATATTACAACAGTGCCTGCCTGTGCGAGACCTATAGTATATGTTACTAGTGGGTTTTTGTGACTTTTTTTGTCATACTAGGTCTGTGTTCTTGTTTCTTTCCTGCTCATTTCATGTGGTCAGAGTTAATGTAGATTCTGACCTTCCATCTGTGTTCATTTCCCCCCTAGACTTTTCTTACAGGTATGTGCTTCAGTCTGTACTTTGCCTGAAAATCTGTATTTCACCTTTATTCTTGTAGGATAGTCCCAGTAGATTTTCAGGTTGGCATGCATAGGAGTTCATGTCACGAGAGATCATCTTTTATCTTCTGCCTTCCTCTGTTCTATAGGCAAATAAGATGTCTAACTAAAGATAATCTAAATTTGTTTCTCTGCTCCAGTGGATGTTTGTCTTCATTTCCATTGGCTATATACACTTAGTTGGAATGGCTAGGTCACATGGTAACTCTTAAGTTTTAATTTCTCCTGGGTATGTTTCTAAGAGTAGCATTGTGGGCTCATACAGTAACGATCTCAGTGTTTGAGGAACTATCAAACTGTTTTTCCAAAGAGGCTGTATCTCTTTACAGTCCCCTGTGGGTTCCAATTTTGCCGTACTCTTGCTGACAGCAAGATGTGTATGTACTGACCCATAGGCACATGCACACCTGTATTTATTTCTGTATCTGTCTGTATTTTTTTAAGTAAACAGCAACAAAAACCATGAGGTCATACAGATACCTCTTAAACTGAATTCAGAGCAGTAGATTTGCTTATTTCGAACTTCTTTCTCTGACAGTAAGAAGTCTTGCTCTGATTAACTATAATAAATTTGCTTGTTATACATCCTCACTGATTGATGTAATTAATATTTATACTTGGGCATTATTATAAATTATATTGTATTCTGTAGAATTGTTACTGAATAGTCAAAAATGAGCAACTATTTATCATAATTGAGATGAAATTTTGTATAGTCTAAAGGCACTTAAAATGAATTTTAGAAGTATTTGAAAAATCAAGTGTGATATTATTTCTGACTTGATCTTTTGTTTAATTTTGGATTTAGCATTTCCTGTGTTTAGTTATGTGCCACAAGTTATATTCCTCCGTAAGTCTAGGTGTCAGTGTATTTACTTTAAAAAAAATTTTTTTTTGATAGGTCTGAACTTACAAAGTCAGTTTAATCTGGAAAATGTCACTGTTTTCAATACCAATGAGCAAGAAAGCACCTTGGGCCAGAAGGTGAGGCTGATAAAAAATCTCTCACAGGCTGTGTTTGTTGTTCAGATAATTCAAATGAATGGGCCTCTGAGTCATTAAAATTAAACCCTTCTAATTTATAGAAATATATATTCTGTGTAAAATATTTAGACAACATTTAAAATTACAGAGTATAGCTGCTCTGTAATTGCAGGTAGGTTATGGCTAGGTTATGGAATAGCAGCACTTTCTGTTAGAGTGGATTAATGGAGTAACTGTACTTAGTATTTTGATTCTGTTTGTATTCTGTGGTGCCAGGACTGAACCCTGGGCTCATATGTATTAGGCAGATGCTCTGCCCCGGAGCTACATCCCTGGCCCCGAATTATTCTCATAGTTGTAATCGTAAGATAGATTGTAGAGTAGCTGTTCTATTTTCAACATTGAGTTTTTTACATGAAACATATATTGAGTCTATAGCCACACTTGATATTCTCTGTCTCACCTTAGAGGACTTTTTGGATGTTTGTACAAATGTATGTTTTTCTCTCAAATGAGGTTATGCAATACATACTACTCTTAAATTCATTTTCTTGTTTTAACTGATGTATTTCTGCATCAGTATATTTCAGTCTCGGTTTTTGTTTTTGTTATAATGCAGTACTGAGCTTTGGACCAAGAGCCTTTCTACTGAGCTGCATCCTCAACCCTTTTTTAATTTTATATTTTGAGATAGAGTCTTGCTGAGTTGCCCAGGCTGGGCTTGAACTTGACCTCCTCTTGTCTCAGCCTCCTGTCTCAGTTTTTTAATGGCTCATGATAAGCCTTTGAAATATATCACGATCCCATATCAATAGATACTTAGTCTCTAATAGTGAAAAATTGTAGACAGTGTTACAGTGAATAGTATTGTAGATATCATTGCTCAATTATACAGAAGTCTTCTTGGGGTAAAATTACTGAGTCAAATTTATGTGTAGTTTCAATTTTGATAGTTCCAAGAGGTTATGCCCAGTTGTACTGCTGCTAGTGGCAGGTGGAGAACGCCTGCCCATTTCCCCATGTCCTCATAACAGCACCAGGAATTAGCAATTTTTAAAAGTCTTTGCTTTACTAATATAAATACTTTGCCATCTTTGTTTTAATATAGTTTCTTGATTATGATTAGAGTTGAGGAACTTAATTATATGTTAATTGAATTCATGTTTCTTCAGTGAATTGCCTCCTTGTGCTACCTTCCCAGTTCACTATTGAGTCATCTTTGTCACTGTATGTCCACAACATTTGCCCATCAGCCTTTGTTCCCAGAGAGTCTCTTGTCCCTGTTTTGGGAAATGACTGGTTTAAGTCTTTCTCCTGTGTCTTCATGACTCTGCTGTGCCGTTGTCCTACTGTCTCGAGTTCCTGGCTCCGTCATGTACAGTTCCCGTCACCTTAAAGGTTGCAGATGTGGGTGGTTATTGTAGTTAATAACAGCCGTCTAGCAGCGCATAAACTGTTGTTCTGGCCTGATGACATTTTTAAAATTTAGCACACCGAGGACAGAGAAGACGGGATGGACGTAGAAGAAGGTGAAATGGGAGATGATGAAGCACCAACAACTTGGTGAGTTTTTAGAGCTTATGATTTCTGTGTTTACAGCTGGGCATAGCGGTACATGCTTGTGATTCCAGTTACTCGGGAGGCTGAGGCAGGAAGATTGCAAGTTTAAGGCAAGCCTGACCCACTTAACAAGACCCTGTGTCAAAATAAAAAAGGCCAGGGTTGTAGCTCAGTGGTATAGGACCAGATTCCTTAGTGACTTATCAATACTGGAGTGAGGATATAGACAAGAAGGAAGGAGATTATGCTTGTACAGATGTAACTTTCATCTGTATGACTTAGTAAACCCTAAATCACTAATGAACATAACTTCACTGTGTGCAGATGGTTCATTATACAGCCTGTCTTACGCAGAGTCCTTCCATTAAGGGGAGTGGGGTACATGTGGAGGTACACACCTGTAGGCCCAGCACGTGGAAGGCTGAGGCAGGAAGATTGCTAGAGTTCGAGGCTGGCCTGGACATATAGTGAATTCAAAACCAGCCTGAACTATATAGCAACACCCTTCTTAAACGAAAAAAAGGGGCAGAGGTGAGGGAGTGAGTATTGGGCTGAGTTTAATGAAGTAGAAAGAATAAGAAACCACCTTCCCCTCTTCTCTCTCTTCATTGCTCTTGTCATTGTCTTTTCTCTTCCCCTCTACCTGCCTGAACCTGCTTTCTGGATAACTTCTTCATGGTGCTAGTTAGGAGAATTGAGAAAGAGGACAGGGAAGATATGAAGGAAAACTTGATTTCAGTACATGGTTATCTTAATGCTAGTTAGATTCTTGAAAAGTCTTTGTCAGATGTGCTTCTGTGTGTTTTACTACAATATTTCCCTTTGTTCTATATTAGATCATCCACTTTTACAGAAAATAGCTTAGACTGGTAGCTTATTTTATACTTCTTTTATATAAAAAGAAACAAACATTTTTCAATTTTTCATACATCAACTCCTGTACTCTCTCCCAAAAAAACCTTTTAGAAAGTATGTGGTAAAAATTATGCTCACTTTATTTTGTGTTAGTATAATCCTTTCAAGAGCATTGTACTATTTTCCCTGATATGCCCTAAGCATCAAAGAAAGAAAAAAAAAAATGGTAACTTTAATGGTATCTATCCAAAAAGTGGAAAGAGAGGATGAGCTTCCTTTCATTGGCGAGAATACTGAATGCAGGACTTCATTCAGACCATGGTAGTGTGGATAAACCAACTTTCTGTTTTCCACATAAAATTAGAATCTTGGAATATACACGCAGGCGTGAAGCTGAGAAAACATGCCGCCAATGCATAGTCAAAGGTTTACAGTATTTCTGAAAGAATAGAGTATGATTGTATACAACTATGTTTACATGCTGAATTTTTTTTTTTTTTTTCTGGTGGCGCCAGGGATCGAACTCAGGCCCTTGTGCTTACAAGGCAAGCACTCTAATCACTGAGCTAAATCCCCAGCCCCTACATGCTGAATTTTATGAGATAATGTTAAAAATGTTTGTGGATATTTGAGAGTATGAAATAGATAATCACTCGGCCATTTTGATAAAAGATTTCATTGTCTATTTTGAATAATACAGAAGATTTTACTAAAAACAATTTTTGAATTAAAAAGTCTGAAATCTTTGCTTTAACATTAAAAACTAAACATTTTATAGTATAATGATTACCTCTAAATTTAAACATTAAAAGAATGTCTCTTGACACCTTAGCTTTAACATAGCCAGATTAGAAGTTGAATTAGTAAATTAATAGTCTCTAAAGAAAGGACTTTTTTTGTGCTGCTAATTGATTTGTACCTTATGTGTTTGTCTCATACCAGGGCTGCTTAGTGTGTTAGTTAGGATACAATTCCTCTCACGTTCAACATGGATTGAAACTAACAGTGGTTTAGACAACATGGAAACTGATTTTTTTCCAATGTCAGAATTTGGAGAGAGACAATCCAGTGCTGGTCGGGGGGTATTCAGTGAACCAGATTTCTTCTGTCCTCTTGTTCCACCAAACTCTGGTGTTTGCCCTTTCTCCTGAAGTGCAAGATGGCTCACCCCACTTGTGCGTTTGAGCCACTTGTGCGTTTGGGAAGGGCAAGTGGTAAAACAAGGCTCAGAAGTTACACCTGTGACTTCTGCGTCCAGCTGATTGCACACAGCCATACCCAGTGGCTAGAGAGGTCGAGAAACGTGATCTTTAGTTCTATATAATCCTGTGTCCAGCCAGAATTTAGGATCTCCACTAGTACTGATAAAGAGGGTCTGTGGGAATCTCTGATTACTTTCAAATGATGTATAATAGTTAATGTAATTATTTATGAATGTGCACTTTTCTGGGGAAGGAGACCATGGCTTTCCTGAGCTTCTAAAGAGAATTCGTGATCCCAAAAACTTGTACATATTTGAAAAAGAATTTTTTTTTCCTGACTCTCCCCTTGAAAAAGAATTTAAATGATTTGCTGTGACATTTATTTTATTAGCTCCATTCCAATTGATTACAACTTGTATAGAAAATTCTGGTCACTTCAAGATTACTTCAGGAACCCAGTGCAGTGCTATGAGAAGATTTCATGGAAAACTTTTCTCAAGGTGAGCTGCCAGTCACAGATTATTAAAAGGCAGAACTAAAGCTTAACTCTTGTCCAAGATACTTTTCACTGTAGAGTTCTGCTTCTAATATTTTTGTACCTGCTTTATATACAATAGATTGTAAATTAATATTTAAACCACTGATTTTACAAGTGAGTATAGTGATTGTTTCAGTATAGATTGATAGTTGTTTTGCTGAGGACATTTTGCCTCCTCTCGCCCTTATTACTGGGGATTGAACCCAAGGCCTTCACACTGAGCTACATCCCCAGTCCTTTTTTAAATTTTTTTTTATTTTGAGGCTTGAACTTACAGTCCTCCTGCCTCAGCCTCCCAAAGCACATTCTGTCTTTACTTCAAATAAAATTTTAGCTAATCTGTAAAAGAATATTAAATCCATTGTGGTAAATTTAGGGCCTTGGGTCAAATCAGCCTACTGCTTTGTAAAAAGGTGTGTATTGTAATGCAGCTATGGCCATTCATTTATCTGTAGTAGTTTCTGTGATTTAATGGCAGAATTGCATAGTCGCCACTGATGCTATCAGTAAAAAAGAAAATACTTTTTTTTTTAAGATAGGCTCTTGCTGTGTAGTTGAGGCTGGCCTGAACTCACCATGAAACCCAGGCTAGCCTTGAACTTGCAGTGATCCTCCTGCTTCAGCTTCCTGAGTGCTGGGATTACAGGCATGTGCTACCATGCCTGGTTTAAAGCAAATACTACTTACCGTGTCCAATCCTTTACAGAAAATGTTTGCCAAACCCTGTTTTATAGAAATTCTATTTCCGTTTTTCTTTCCTTAATTCATTTGTCCTTTTTTGTTGTAATCAATATAGCTAAGAGAAATTGTTAGCTCTTAACATGGTGAGTGTTTTGTATTCTTTTTAATAGTTTTTTATGTACAGTTTAGGAATACCATCCAAATTCAGATTAAGTGGTAGAGAAATCATCTTCCAGTTGCACAGAATTTGACATCCTTGTTCTATTTGATCACAATCTTAGCAAAAAAAATGCTAAGAGTTTTCAGTAATTTCACTGGTCAGTTTTGGTGTTCATTCAGCCCTTCACGTATCAATGGGATCCAGATATATGGATTCAACCAGCTACAAATTTAAAACGTTTGGAGAAAAAATTGCACATGTACTGAACATATACATACACAGGCTTGTTTCTTATTATTCCCTGAACAATACAATGTAACAACTATTTTCATACTTGTATTGGGTGTTACAAGTAATGTAGAGATGATTTAACGTACACAGGAGGCTATGCATAGTTACATGCAAATAGTATGCCATTGTATGTGAGGGACTTGGGCATCTTCAGATTTGGGCTCCACGGGCTGGGGGAGGCCTCAGACCATCCTCCACAGGTACCAAGAGCTGATCACACCATCAGCATTCCCTTTTCTGTTGGCCCCGCACACAAATGTCATAAGAAATTATGTTTCTTCTGGAGTCTGTTTATTCCTACTTTCACACCATGAAATCTCATACAAAATAGTTTTTAATCCCCATTTTGCCATCATAATTTTTACTGTTTAATGTGCTTTCCATTATGCATATATGGTTGACTGAGTAAATTCTAAGTATTTGATACAGAAAAACATTAAACAAATTTTTGGTAAAAATGCTAAATAAAACTAACTGATATTTTTACTTTGCAGTATTCTGAAGAAGTTTTAGCTGTTTTTAAGAGTTATAAATTAGATGATACTCAGGCCTCCAGGAAAAAGATGGAAGAATTGAAAACAGGAGGAGAACATGTATATTTCGCAAAATTTTTAACAAGTGAAAAGGTATTAACTCTTTCTTTTTTACAAAACATAATTAGAAATGTTCTTTTTTTTTTTTTTTTTTTCCTATTAGCCGAGACTCCTAAGTTCAGTAGAACCGTTTCTTACTTTACTTTTGGTTAAGGTGAATAAATATTAGTTTGAGGGTCCCATTTTGTTTTCCTTAGACAACTAGGCCTAATTTGACTTCAGAGATGAAAGAGGTTGTTCTATATGAGGCCTGTTTTGTAGACTTATTTTTTAATAAATGCGGCATAATTATTTTCAACTGTGTAAATTTTAAAATTAATCTTGTTAAATTTAATTTGCATTTATCAAAATATTTTGTAATTAGCTTATCATTTAGGTACAAACAAGGGGTTTAAAAGTTCTCCATTACTCTGATTTACACATCTTATAAGTAAATTTTGTTCAAATACAGTGCTAAGGGATTGTATAAATTTTCTGGTTAATATAGTACATTGAGTTTATGTTTCGACTCACTTCCTCTGCTCCAAACACACAGCTTTGACAGGCAAAATATAAAAAGACAAAGCTGGGCTTCCAGAAACAAGATAAAGATCTTTATGGACCAGAAATGCCAAGCAGTGACTGAAACGAAGCCATAGCCTGTTGGACTCTGTCCAGGGCAGGTGGTGGCGCCAAGAACTTGGCTGCAAGTGACAGAGACTAGATGTGTGACCTGCAGAACCGGGGGCCGGACCCAGATTCACTGCTGGTGGGTGGGGCCTGCGGTGGAATTCTAGTCACTTTTGAAAAGCAACTAAGAAAAGCATCACCAGTCTTCTGCCAGGGGCTGTGGTTTTATAGGAAATTATAGTCCCAGGGACTAGAAAGACACAGCTTTGTGTCCTTCTGCTTGCTCAGTAACTGCATGTGTGCTGTTGCCTCTAATTCCATGAAACAGCTGCTCCAATCATAAGACTTTGTCCAGACTTGGTGGAAGCAGAGCAAAACCGCTAGACAGGGAATGGTGTATATATAGAGAGAGAGAAGGGGGTGTAAGCCAAAGTCCAAAATCTATAACGAAATCTTCCAGTGGAAGATCACCAGCAAAATCAACTGTTGGGATACATCAGTTTATTCCAGATGAAATACACAGTCTGACCAAGACTTTATAATGTTGTGGATACTAAGAGTTGTTAAGATAGCATTTATCGAAAAAAGAGTGAGAAATCGGGAAATAGACACAAGCAGAAATACAGTCAGACAGTTGAATATGACCACTAATTGGGAGTCTTGGAAATGAGAAATATATTAATTGAAATCAAAGGATAACCAAAAAAAAAAAAACGACGTCCAAGGAAAACACACAGGATTAGGCTATACATGAGACACAGAGAACTAGTGAATTGAAGATAATGATTGGAACTTCATCCTAAATGTAGCACAGAGACAGATTTTTTTTTTAAGCAAAAGAGCAGTTAGAAAGTCATGGAACATAGAATGAGAAATTCCAACATCTGCTTATTAAGATTTTCAAAGAACCAGATGGAAGGAATGGTGTAGAAATTGAATTGCCTGGAGGTTGAGGATTTATCTCAAGTGCAAGGACCTGAGTTCGAGCCCCAGCACACCACATCACCTCAGAAAAAAAGAAACTGAATTCCCGTGTCCTCAGATTAAAAGTGTGCTACAATTACCAAGCAGAGTAAAGATAAATCCACACTCTAGTACGCCACGTTGTAACTCTGGAAATACAGTGAAAAACTTAACAGCCACCACAGGAGTGGGTAAAGGGCTGATACATTGAGAATGAACAGCTGTTTGACAGCAGTAGATTTCTAATCTTTATAAGCCACCAATATCAGAAGATAGAAATATTAAAGTGCTGAGGGAAAAAAATAGCTGCGATTCTACAATTTCATACCTAACTAAATGCATTCAAGACTGGATGTAAAAGACATTTTTAAAGACTGGGAAGACTTACCACTCCAAGAGCCTCATTTCGAAAAAACTACTAAAAGATGTTCTTCAGGAAGAGGGAAATTGAATCCATAAGAAAGGAGTGGGATACAGAAAGCAATGGTGAGCACAAAAATTGAAAAATACAACAATAAGTTTGCTATTGTCTATAAAAAACAAAAACATCATAGCAAGTGATTTTTAAAATGAATGTGGAACTTAACTAAATGACAGTAACAACATGGGAAGGGAAAGCAAAGATGTTTAATGAATAAACTCACCACATTCCTTGTAATCTTCAGGGAAAGGAATGGACTCTTTGCATGTTAAAGAGTAACCTCCAAGAGAAAAACAACCTGTGGGTCTCAAAACGGCGAAGAGCTCAGAAAGGAGGGCGGGAAGCAATCTAGACTGGCTTATAAATCCTGCAGATGGCAGGGAGGACAGGTACAAGAAGAATATACAGGGGAGTAGAAATAATTTGTACAAACAGTATATCTGACAGCACAACAGATCAGATTAGATTTCTTTAAAACCCCAGCCATATTTATTAGTTTAAGTGAAACAAACATAAACTCTTTGGTTGAGTAAAGAATTCAAAACTTTCATTTTACCCTGTGCAGGAGAGCAAAGTAAAATCCCAAAGCTCCTTTCCTTGCTTAGCAAAGATTTTAAATATCCTGTGCACACCTTTCAAAGAGCTGAAGTGTTACGGCCGGAGATTTAGCTTGTGACAGAGCACTCGTCTAGCATGGGTTGATTTCTGGGTTCAATCCCCAAGGCCACCAAAAACAACAGCAACAGCAAGAAAACCATAGTGTCAATATAAATAATATCAGGGCAAAAATAATTATAAAACAACATGAACTGTGTACTGTATAGGAGTTAGAGTTTACATTTCTCAGGACTTGACATCCAGTTCAAAACTCTGAATGTCTTAAAGGGTGTTTTTGGGTATAAGTAACATTTCTAAGAATATTTTAATAATAGAAAACAACAGGGTTAGACATTTTCAGAGAAATCTACATTGGAGTATAAAAGATGCTTTGGTGCCATTCACCATGTGCTTTTTTAGATGTAAGAAGATCTCATACTTTGATTTAATTTTGCCAGGAATGTTGTTTACATGTAAAATTGATTAACAGAAAGCATAAGGATAACCAAAAATAATAGCGTGAACCTTTTTAGGTTTAAAGTAGTATCAGGAAGGTTGAGACCTTAGCTAAGAAGTGCAGTAAAAGCCAATGACAACAAAAGGCCCTTTGTTCAAGAAACAAAGACATTTACAGAGAAATATTTGACCATGACATGATGTAAATGGTGTACTTCAATAGAAAACCAAAGAGAAGTGGAAGTAGGAGTGTGTATTGGAAAGACCGCAGTTGCATGTGCTGGCTTTAGTCTTGGCTCTGGCACTCACTGGCTATGTGAACTTGCATAGGTAGCTGAATATTCTGCAGGAGCGACTTCCTGAAGTGTGAGGTGAGGCGGTGAGCTTAAAGGATCTCACCGATCCCCTCTCAGCTCTGATTCAGTGTCTTTGTGGCTGCTATTTTTAATCCATTGTTTCTATCAAGAAAAATTATCTTCCGACATAAAACACATGAAGTTAGGAGGCTTGCAGAGGTAGATGTAGAGTTAATAAACAATGCCTAGCCACTTTGGTTGATCACGCCAAGCCCGGTCTTCACGTCTCCACTCCAGACTTACTGTGTACTCTGTCCTGAAATCAGACCCTAGATAGAGCACTGTTGTTCACCAGCGTGAATCTCTCAACGGCCTCAGATGCCCAGGAAACCTCAGTGACACCTGCTCTTCGCTGCTCTGTCCTTGGGCTTCGGCAGCAACACCTCCCATGGACTGAACTCACCAAAAATACTTTTTGATTGAACTGGAATCTTCCATTTCTATAGTTGCATAACCTGTTCCTTTAGGCAAAACTTGATCTTAATGTATTGTCTTGTGTATGTGCTTGTTTTTTGAGTAGTTGATGGATTTACAGCTGAGTGACAGTAACTTCCGTCGACACATCCTGTTGCAGTATCTCATTTTATTCCAGTATCTCAAGGGGCAGGTCAAATTCAAAAGGTAAGCTAACCAGGATGGCAAAGGGTTTATATACAGGTGCAAGGGAAAGGACTTAGTCATGGTGTTTTTATTAAGTATTGGGGTCATTTTCTGTGTAAAGAGTTACATCCCAGCCTCACAAGCACAAGGCCCTGAGTGCGATCCCCAGCACCAAAAAAAAAAAGAGTTAATCCCTTTAGTACTTCTTTTGCAGCAAACAACCAGTGGGAGCTTTCAGATGTAGGATGTTTATTTTGAGGAAAAGGTGTTAGATACATCTGCTGCTAATGCAAGTCTTCTCTGCTGGGCTCCAGGGCTCCTGCCCCGCTCAGGCCTTGTCCGGGCTCATTTGCAAGCTGAGCCAGGGGTACTTCTCGCACATGTGTGGGGCTGCCCCAGAACATCACACCCGAAAGGGGCAGAAAAAGGCCTGATACAAGGAGGAGTTCTGGTTTCTTTGGGGCTTCACAAAACCTCACCAAGATCTTTACCTGTATCTGTCCTCCCATTCTGGTGCAGACCATTTCTTCTTGTCTGTAATTGAAGAGGCGCACACGGGAGGAACTGTGTCCAGCACACAAAGCAGTGTAGTGCTAGTTGCGTGAAGGACTTGACTCCTGCCTGCTGGGCTTGAGTCCAGTTGTTGTCACTCACTGGCTCCAGTACAACTTGGAATTGTCATTCCTTCTATTTGGGAGGTTTAGTGTGGTATATAGAAACAGGGACTTCAGAGTCAGACTTGGGTTTGAGTTCAAGCTTTGTGGCCTTCGGCACATCGTTGGGTGGTAGTGTTTAATGTGTTTAATGCGTACATGTGGGTGTTGTGAGGGTTCAAGTACACAGTGCTCAGTCAGGTCCAGGGCTGTCCATCAGTGCCCGCTGTGGGGTTGCAGAGGTCCCGGTGCACGGGGGAGCTCAAATAATGGCAGCCGGTAATGACTGAGGTTTGCCTGCAGCGTTTGCTAGGGTGTTCGGTTTCTTACTCATTGTATTTTGGGCGAGTTGTAAAGGAATGTGGCGTGCCTGTGTAAATGCATCATGTGTAGGAACAGGTCATCGCAGAGGTTTTCATCTTGCATTAAGCTTAGGAAACGTTTATACTCTGTTTATAATTAGATCAGTTAACTGGAGGCTTTATTCTCCTTGTACACACCTCATGTCTTCATTATCAGGATGAAGTGCAAGAATTTCCTCTGTGTTCTCTCATCTGTGACTGTTCTTGGTAATTTTTGATAGTTTCCAGTATGATTAAGTTATATGTTACGTGCCTTGTATTATTTTGAAAATCACCTTTAAAATTAAATATCCATTGCTGTAACTCAAATGTGTTTTTATTGTTTTGTTCCTTAGTTCAAACTATGTTTTAACTGATGAACAGTCACTCTGGATTGAAGATACTACAAAATCAGTCTATCAAGTAAGTCCAACATGCAACAAACCTGTAATTGAAAAAAATGGAAATTTAGCATTTTCTTTGTTTCAGCCCCAAATAGGAAAATAAGGATAAAGTTAAGCTCAGGTACAAGACCACAAACACTTCTTGGTTCTCTGCCTACAAACCACTCCTATGATGCAGAAAGTTGTTGAAAGCTTAGTATATTCTTTCTCACAGCTACTATCTGAAAACCCCCCTGATGGAGAAAGATTTTCAAAGATGGTAGAGGTATGTGATTTACACTTACGTGCTTTTCTTAGCACTAAATACAATTTCAAAGGATTTCATTATGCAAATGTAATTTCTTTGTTTTTCTCAGCATATATTAAACACTGAAGAAAATTGGAACTCATGGAAAAATGAAGGCTGCCCAAGTTTTGTGAAAGAAAGGTAAGTGAATAGTCATCACAAGAAACATGGGAAAGGCATTTCAGAATACATTTTGATACGATTATATCATATATACCTATGTGTGTATGTATTTCATATAAAAGTGGAAGTTAAACTCTGCTAGGCCTACAACCACTTCAGTTTACCTCCATTTGTATTTTTACCTCAAAATTCTTTTTGTTCTCAGAACAGATTGATCTTCATTTACTGTTGAAAAAACCCTATATCTCTGCTTATAATTGGGCCTATTTTGTGGCATTTTTGTCTTCTGTCTGATGAATATTCTATCATAATATAAAACTTGCATCTTTTTTAGGAGAAAAACAGTAACTTTTTTCTGGTTGGTTTGTTTTAGTTTTTTTAAAGTGTTGCTTCGGCTCAAACCTAAGGCCTTGTATGTGTTTGTCAGACATAACCCCGAGCTCACTGCCCCCCCAGCCCTAAGTTTTCTTTCACACTAAAGACTTAACCCTTTCCGCTGTCCGTACACAATTCCAAGGCGAGTGTGTGTTTCGTTCCCACAGAACATCAGATTCCAAGCCCGCAAGAGTGGTACGGAAGAGAACAGCCCCCGAGGATTTCCTGGGGAAAGGACCTCATAAGAAAATTCTGATGGGAAAGTAGGTGAACTTCTCTTCACATGTGGGGTAGTCTAAGTTATTTTTACATCTTGAAGGTGTTACCTTAAGAACTCTCCAGTTTTTCACATCTGAATAGAATATAGATTTGGTCTGGTATATACATACCTGACTAAAGCAAACCTGTTAAATACCAAAAATTATGAAGGAGAAAAGTAAAACTCATACTATCGCTTGCCAGAAACAAACTGTTTACATTCTGTTGTTTTTCTGTTCAGTTTTAAGGCTTATGAGGATACTTTCCATAAAACTTTTGTGTCTGTTTTGTAGTGAGGAGTTAACAAGGCTTTGGAATCTGTGTCCCGATAACATGGAAGCATGTAAATCAGAGACAAGGCAAGTTTAAGGTTTTTCCAACGCTTTTCTTGAATGTAGCTTCATTGGAGAGTGGAGTTTTTTCTTAGCTAAGATCAGAGCTCAGAAGTTTCCTATAGTTGACTTTCGGCACAGCAGAATATGCCTTCCTATCATAAAATACCTAGAAATGCTAATATACTAGTGGTAGTGATCACAAATAATAGAGAATTACAAACCAAAAGATTTTAAGACCAGGAAAATTAAACTACTAGCAGAACTGATAAAATTAGACTCCTGTCAAAGCTGAGACTAAGTCAACCCAGTAGAGCATAACCATGCAGGAGAAGTCAGCGTCAGATGTAGCAGCCTTAGCGAGCTCAGAAAAGGTGCCCAGCCTCAGTGGGCATCAGAAGTACAGGAAAGCCACAGCAGGCAAGTTCTTAGGAGACTCGGGGATCTTGAATACCAAGATATTTGTAGGAATTGGAGATAAAAACATTTTGCCACCACTGCTAGTTGGAGTCTGCATGGCACAGCTACTTTGAAAGACATCCATCACACCCATAAGTTAGGTGCGCTCTCCGACGTACACAGTCCCCTCCTTCGTAGATGATCCTAGCAATGTTTTCAAGACCTGTTTGAAGTCAGTTTAGTAACCACTTTTTTGGTGAAATAAAAAGTAGACTTGTGGGCCAGGGATTTAGCTCAGTGATTAGAGTGCCTACCTCGCAAGCGCAAGGCCCCGAGTTCGATCCCCAGCACCACAAAAAAAAAAAAAAAAAAAAAAGTAGACTTGTGAAACACTAGCTCTGCTCATGTCGTACACATGCTTGCACAGACCGTGTGTATGGGTTGCAGTATGAAATGACTTTGCCGGCACTGTGGATCACAGGGGAGGTGGAAGGCCACGGTGCCTGAAGACCCTAAAGCACCCCCCAGGAGACAGCTCGAAAATGTGTTTAACATAGAGGGAAACATGAGGAAACCCTTTTCAGTAGAACATGGGTAACTTGTGGCATGTTTATAAAATGGAAGACTGTTACATACAGCATCAGAACATTAATGGATGAAAACTCTATCAACTTGGACAAAACTTGAGAAAAATGAAGTAGGGTGCCTTTAATTGAAAGTTTGAAAAGATTCTTTGTGTTTTTGTGCATGCGCACATGGTCGTATATACCTAAGAATGATTGTACCAAATTCCAAATAGCTGCTACCTCTGGAGAGAAAGAAGAATGAAATCAGGAAGGGAACACGGGGAGCTTGTAATATTTGTACTACTTTAAAAATCAGAAGCAAATATGGCAGAAGCCTGGTGTATGGTTATAGTCATGTTTGTTTCATTAGTCTTGATTGCTTAAAAAATATAATAATATTAAAAGTAGTAAATGGTTCCAAAACATTTGTAAATGACAGCTCCAGCTGGTTATTACTGTGAATCTCATTTTGTCTGGTATGGCATTAGAAGAGTGATGGTGAATTGTGAAGCAAGAAACTACAGGCCAGTAATATCGATTAGGAAGCTTTTTATTGTAATGAAATATTATGCCATAAGATTTGATGCATGCTGGGCATGGTGGAGCACACCTGTAATCCTAGCACTCAGAGGCTGAGGCAGGAGGCTCTCAGTGAGTTGAGGCCAGCCTAAACTATATAATAAGACCCTGTCTCAAAAAAAATAAATAACATGGTCTCACTATTACTTTACATGCCTAGGGAGTACATGCCAACTTTGGAGGAGTTCTTTGAGGAAGCCATTGAACAAGCAGACCCTGAAAACATGGTGGAAAATGAATATAAGTAAGTAATCTTTCTCATGAGCAAAGTTGAATTTCCTCCAATAGCAGAGAGCCTAGAAAGAGGGGCAGTCAACAGAGCAGTTTTCCTCTGAGGGGCGTTCACCAGTTCCACATTACTGCACATTTCAGTTTCAAGGGTTATTCCTGTTGACCATCAAGTAGGATTTAGAATCACCCTTATTTCAAAATAGTAAGAAAACTCACCTTCCTCAAACCCAGCCATTCCCCTGCAAAGCAGTCTGCCCACAGCCAGGGCCTCCACCTGTCGCCTCTTCTCTTTCTGAAGCCGTTGAACAGGCAGCAGATCTGAAAATGCGGTTTTTCGCCAGTGCACCGTCCCCTCCTTAGATTCCGCTTTGTTCTCTCGGTGTCCTTGAAACTGCCTTCTGCAACCAGTTGTCTTTTCACCTGCTGCCACCCCAGCTGCCTCCATTGCTCAGCTCACGTCGGAGACTCGCTTCTGGGCTTGCTCTCTGCCTTTTTATCTACAATCTTCTGGGTGACACGACGCAGGCTCAGTTTTTAACAGGCATAGTAGTATTAGCAAGTAACCCCAGCCCCTCCTCATCTGTTAGGTGGCAGTACCCATTTTACAGGGTACTCTGAGGGTTGAGTGAAGGTTTGCTTTGAACCATGCATGGTACAGAGTTAGCATTCAACATTCTTGAGTAGTGAGACCCTGTGACAAGTTTGTACAGTTGCTGTGACCTCTTAACTAGTCTAACTTCAGGTCTCCATGCATCTGACAGTGATGTTTAAAATCAGTGCACATAACTGGGTGTGGGGGTGCACACCTGTAATCCCAGCGCTCAGGAGGCTGAGGCAGGGATTGCCACGATTTGGAGGCCAGCCTAAACTACTGGAGACCCTGTCTCAAAAAAACAAAAAATAATAAAAGCACAAGTCCAGTCTCCAACACAAAGTGGTAGAGAGCATATCTGTACCAAACTCCTTCCAGACCTTTCTAGGCCTCCCTGCCCTGGCTCCTACCCGCTGCTGTCCCACACAGCCGTTCCCTCCCCTCTGAGGTCTTCCCTTCAGAGCATCACTTGAGCTGACCCCCTGCTTGACCCTTCTCCCCGCAGACCCAGCCAAGGGTGCTGTTTTCTTGTGCTCCTGTAGTGTTTGCTTCACGGCACTTTCCCCTCTGAAATCCTCATCCTTGTGGCTCTCTCATCCTCGCCATCGTGTGTAACTGTCTTAATACCCTGAGCCTGCCAACGTGTTTCCCAGCCCCACTGTCTCACAGTTACGGAGGCCCAGATGTCCCAGCTCATCAGGCAGGGGCAGGAAGGTCCCTGCGGAGAACGAGCTCTGCTCTTCTCTAGTGGCATCCTGTGCTCACTTTAGCACAAACACTAAAATCCTAGTGTCATCCTGCTCGAGTGGTCAGGAGTGCTTTGTGCAGTAAGATTGTAGCTTACAAAACTATTATCTGTCCTGTCTCCTAAGTGAGGTAGTCATTCCTAAAGTGATAGTTCTCCAGGGTTGGTTAAGAACTTGAATAGATCTCTGGAGAATAAGAAACTGCATAATTGAACCAGAATTTTGCAAGTGCAAAAAATCAAGTGGATTAAACAGATGTCACTGGGGAAGGCAAGCTTCATGGTAGGTGTTGACTTAGAAGTGTGTATTGGTCAAAGAGTCTCTCAGGTCTTCAGTTCTACTAGCACGTCCCACAGGTAACTGAGAACCATTAGTGAGGGATCCAAATAAACTGTCACTCTTAGTGATACGACCAAATAAACCAGGCTGCTCATCGGTAAACTTTGAGTTCCAAAAAACCTATAAATGAAGTCAACTTGTGCTTTCAATTTTCCTGCATCTTTGCCTGTTTCTGGAGCATTCTCCTAAGAACTCCAGAGTTTCGGTTTCTGACCGCACTGTATACTATATACTGCCTGTGGCTGTGCGCCAGTGGGGAGCAGTTCATGGTTCTTCTTGGCTTCACTGCTTACTGTGTTGGCTAATGGGTACTTCTCTTTCAGTGTTCCAGGCCATTTTTTATTTATTGAGATTGGTATTAAGTGAATTAAAGTTTAAGGGTTATATAAATAGAAAACCAAATACAAGTTGAATATTCCTTATCCAAAATGCTTCGGATTTCAAAGTTTTGGGGAATTTGTATAGTCCAGGCTGGCCTTGAACTGCTTCCTCAGCCTCCTGAGTGCCGGGATCAGAGGCGTGCACCACCACGTCCAGCTGAGTGGACCTTTTTTAAGGCACTCACAATGTTTGAGATTTTGGAGCTTTTCAGATTTTTGGTCTGGGGATTTTCAGTGTTTATTCAACTATCATCAAAACTCAATGTTGAATTTGTATTCTAAATTTATGGCTTGGGAACTTAGTGGTGGAGCGTTTGTCTAGCAAGCACAAGGTGCCAAGTTCGAGCCCCAGCAAACCTTTACATCTATAAGTGGTATCTCAAGTGTGGATATAAAGTCACTGAATGAACATGGGTAACGTATTATGAAATTACAAATCGGTATTTTTCCAAGTAACTAGATAGGTGATTCCCGTCCTACACATAGCATCTGTCTAGGACTGGGGACACATGCTCACTGACTTGTTAAAAGTAAGTAAAATGTGTGTAAACTTCCAGAAGGTGTTTGCTGTGCCTGAGCCTGCCTCTTCAGACTGTTTGGTGAAATTATGAATCATTTGGTTTCTGGTATTTGCACATTGGGATTAGAATGAAAAAAATGCTTTGAGCAATTACCATTGGGCACAAAATTGTGGCAGAATCTTAAGTAGAAAGGACCACAGGAATACGAAACTGTGAATTACAAAACTGCTGTTGTTTTTACAGAGCTGTGAACAATTCGAATTATGGCTGGAGAGCCCTGAGACTGTTAGCAAGGAGAAGCCCACATTTCTTCCAGCCGACCAACCAGCAGTTTAAAAGCTTGCCAGAGTATCTCGAAAACATGGTAATAAAGTTAGCCAAGGAACTACCAGTAAGTAACATACAGCACTTTTTCATACCCCTTATTTGACGTTATCTTCTTTAAAGCTGCTATCACTATTTGAACAAAGACTAAGTAGTTTACTAATCATGTTAAAAAGTAACCTACAAACTGCCCTTTTAGAATGAGAGAAAAAAATGTGTTGCGTATATACATTATAGGAATACAGAAACCAATAATCATTTTCTGTGTAGCAAATAATTTAAGTTCATAATACTGCCTTTCTGTAAACTTAGTTACTATTTGTATCTATCACCTTATGTCAAAGACTGAGTCTAAGAAGCAGAAGCAGAGAACTTGGCTATCTTTCCTCCGTTCTCTTTTCCAATAGGGTTTTCTTATGTATTGTAATACTGTAATAATGATGTGTCTGCCTAACCCTGAGGACAGCATTTGCAAATCTGTGTATTGTCCTGCTCACTGTCTCCCTTCTGCCCCTGTGGGGGTGGGATGGGTTGTCCAGTTTAGCGCTCTTCCTCCTCCACACACTCCTCCAGATGAGACTCTCCCGGTTGGGCTTCTCCCCCAACAGTCACCGTTCCTGCCCTGGGAAAGGCCTGAGTCCCTGTACTGGGGATCAGTCCTACCTAAGCAGAGCCCTCCAACTAACCTCCCTTCAGAAACTGGTATCCTTCTCAGACACTCTTCTTTCTCGCCTTTAGCCTCCTTCTGAAGAAATAAAAACAGGTGAGGATGAAGATGAGGAAGATAATGATGCTTTACTGAAGGAGAATGAAAGTAAGAATTGAATTTTCTTGGCTATTTTACAAAATTGGAAAAGATTGTGGTTCTTTGTTGAGAGGTACGTTAATTTGATCTACTTCTCAACTTCTACTGTTCTATCTTAGCTCTGCTTCTGATTTATAGTGAGGAACTGAAAAACATTACCTACCAATATCAAAATATTACATACTATGTAGTAAGATTTGGAGGTGATAGTGCTGTATAAGGACAAGAGAGATACTTAAGTTTTAAAGCAAAGTATCATTCCTGTTCCTTATTGGGAGTTGGAGGGAACAGCTGATTTCAGGGAAAGCCTTCCTAACCACAGGACAGCTAACAGCTTTAGCTTTGATTATAGACCTAACAATCATGATTTTAAGATTTCAAGCCATGTATTCAAGACACAAGAGGGGTATTCAAGTCAAGATACAAAAAGGGTTAAAGCACAATTTAAGACAAGATTAAGAACTCAGTGGCCCCTTAGCTTTCTAGTTCTGTTGTACACTTAGGATCGCAAGTCATTGAACTTTGTCCATGATCTGCATTCTGTTTTCTAGGTCCTGATGTTCGGCGGGATAAACCTGTGACAGGGGAACAAATAGAAATATTTGCCAACAAGTTGGGAGAACAGTGGAAGATTCTGGCTCCTCACTTAGAAATGAAAGACTCAGAAATCCGGCAGATCGAGTGTGACAGTGAAGACATGAGGATGAGAGCAAGGCAGCTCCTGGTCGCCTGGCAGGATCAAGAGGGCATCCATGCAACGCCCGACAACCTCATCAGTGCACTGAACAAGTCCGGATTAAGTGAACTTGCAGAGAGTCTAACTAATGACAATGAGACCAGTAGTTAGCTTCTTTCTTTTTTCTTTTTTATTAAAACTGTGATAAGATTTTGTTACCAAGCAGCATTTGATAAGAGGTCCACTGGTTTTGGTAAACAATAAACATTTTTATAACAGTTGTACAGTTGGCTGGTGCTCCAACAACGGACACGCATTGGCTCAAACCTCAGAGTGTGGGGTTGGGAAGACAGGCAGGGAAAATGGCCAAAACAAAGTGACCTCAAGATCACCTATTTTTGTAAGGATACTCACGTGAAATGAGCACTGTTTAGGATATTTACATTCCTGTACCAAATGCGTCCTGCATGCTGTTAGTAGCAATACAGTTTAGCTCTTCTGAAATCCCAGGGCACCACTCTGCGAAACCAGAGAATCAGCAAACTGGGTTACACCCCTGAGTTTGCTTCTTTTGTTTGGTTGGGGGTTTTTTGGTTTGTTTTTGTTTTTTTTGAGACAGGGTCTCATTGTGTAGTTCAGGCTGCCCTTGAACTTACTCTGTAGCCCAGGCTGGCCTTAAACTCGAAGTGATCCTCCTGCGTCAGCCTCCCAAGTGCTGGGATTATAGGCGTGCACCACCATGCCCAGATCCCACGTGTTTTTATAAAGTTTTACTGGCTCCTGAACATGCTCATTCCCAAGTGCCCTTGGCACTGTCGCAAGACCACAGCAGTGTGGATGCAACAGGTGGCTTGGGGACTGCAAGGCCTAAAATACATACCATCTGGCCCATTACAAAGACATACCTGCTAGCGCCCAACTTCAAAAGAAATGTGCCTAAAAATGTATTTTAGCCTTAACAAAAATCATTCGACCTCTAGAGCCTACAACCCTTGGGAATACTGTGAAGTTCAAACACAACACGAAGCATCCTGTGCTCAGCAAAGCACCATGCACGTGGCCAAAGCTGGTCCCTCTGCCTTTCCTCTCTGCGTTGGCATTGCCCACCAGGGGTTCCGGCAGCCGTACACAGCTCTAATGTGCATAAGGGCTTCTGTCGGTGCACAGCAAGTAAGGCACATTCAGGACTGAGGCTTTCCTTTTTTTGCCGATTCCCTTCTCAGACCACAACATGAAGGCCGAACTCAAAAATAGCCCTATTAAAAACACAGGTATACCAGTGGACAGGTATATCCAATTTTTAAGAATATTTTTGGAGTAATGCTTTTTTTTTAAAAGATCAAGTGAAATGAAATGAAGCTTTTTAATGACAAGGAAATTATTTTTTTTAATTCTAATACATTTCTTATACAAGGCTTTTACACAGTTTATTCCTAACCTACCTCATCTGCTCTAGTAGCTTCAGTATTCAGCAGGTCAGAAAATCTCAATTCTCACTGCTGAATCTGTTTCTTCTAAAACTGCTCTAACCAAGTGAGACAATGAGAAAAAAAGATTATAGCACAAACGAAAGTCTTTAGAATTCTTAGTCTCATCCGTCCCTCTGGGATAGACAGTTTAGGTGAGGAAGCTATGTGCAGGTTAGTATCCCTGAAAAACTCTTCTATTCCTTACTGTTAGATGCCATCACATTACTCAGATTTCAGAGGAAAATGGCCATTATTCCCCATGACTCTCACACATCAAAACAGAGATGTCATGGTAATCCCTAAACTTCATTATATATATCTAATTCAGTCAGACAAATTAGCTAATATTCTGCCCTCTATCCTTTCTTCAGCAATCAGGACTCCTGAAACAAAAATGTGTAATGTTTCCATAACATTAAAATGTGAGAAACCAATCATACTCGAGTACCTCAGTCCTGGTGTTTCCTACCATCACCTTAAAATCACTGGTACTAAATTTGGGCACAGACCTTAAGATTTAGAAGATTACCAGGCCGGTAAAAACAATCTGATGAACCTAACTGACATCACTGCATTCACTATCCAGAAAAACCTTCATCACTGTGTTTCGAGAAAGGACATGGGCGGGCAGAGCGGGTAACAAGTGCTGGGATGGTGGGCAGCACGGTAACATCAGGCAGCTTCAGAAACTCGAGTACCAAACATACCTGAATCTTCGGCCAAGCTCCAACACTCAAAAGACAAAAAGACTTGTCAAAAGCTATTAACCCCTCTTTCTTTTTTTATTAAATATCCTCATTTTCTAAAAATAACCATAGCTTATCAACATTTTTTAGGGTTATCATAAAACCACTGAAAAGTTAAATGTACAAACCATCCTACATCAGAGAACGACACAATAATAAGTGTATAATCAAATGTACTATTATTGATCACAATTTATTTAAAAGTCACGAAAAGCCAGCAACAGTCAGGCTGGACAAATACTTGATTGCACCCATGTTTCATGGGAGTAGACAGCAGCACTGACAGCCACACTTCTTTCTGCCTTCCTGGAAAAATGTTAGATAAGGCAAAGGACGCGCAGCTATGAGTGGAGACAAACCACGCAAGGACAACGAACAATAGGGACAAGTGTGCAACAAACATCACTGCTGACTCGGGCTGACAGGCAAGGAGGAAAAACTATCACAGAAGGTAATGGTGGAAAGGTATTTTAATTGAGAATTTTTAAAAATTAATGCAAGAAATGAGTTCTTACTGTCTTCCAGCCACCTTTATACAGGGCAGCAAAATCCAAAGGTAATTTTCTTTTTGTAATTTTTAGAGTGATGCACAAGCAGTCTGCTGCTGCCCTTTCTTGTTCCACACAAGGGGAAACAGACAAGACCACCTAAACATCTTCCTCTAAAGGTCTGGATTACAGAAGTGATCAACAAATAACATTTATTTCACACTTAAGCATAAATAGCTAAGTAGAAGATTACTGTTCACTTTCTTCTTCCATTATTTCAACTCTGCGAGGCCCATAGAGTAGAACATAAGCGATATGCCAGTCTCCACCGCCAGAAAGCCGCAAGATATCTTCCGGTGTTACGATACTGACCTTATCATCATCAAACTTGATCCATTCATCTAAACAACAGAAGGAGAAAATATTATACCCAACTCAGAGTTCCCTATGTAAAGTGATGCCCACAGGACTCCACGTGCCCAACAGCAGCTCTCCAAGTGCAGGCCAGTAAGCGTGCCGGCGCAAGACCACCTCAGCGCTTCCGCGCCTCAACTACTGCGGTGTGACTGCTACAGCCCTGCTGGCCACCCCGCCGCCCTCTGCAAGTGGGCCTGGGAGCATTCCCTTGTGGCCTACGATAACACAAAGGCTGAAAGCAGAAATGGACAGGAGAGTCCAGCTCTAGTCTACTAACAGAAAGACATTAAAATGTAAATCAGTATCATTTCTCCTAGTTTCTTTTTGGAAAATGTTGCTTTTAAATGTCATTAATATTAATGTATAATAGGTTTGTTACTATTTATTTTAAATGAATTCAGCTGGTTGTGGTGGTACATGCCTGTAATCCCAGCACTCTGGCAGGCTGAGGCAGGAAGATCACAAGTTCGAGGCCAGCTTGGCCTACACAGTGAGTTCAAGGCCACCCTGGAACATAACAAAATGGAGGGGGTGGGGTATGGCTTCCTCAGCTTTATATGCTAATATCAGAAATATTTAGATATATAAACCTCATTAAAGCTCCAGGGTCTTTATAATGAAGAATGTATGGTCGCAAATGGTGGCAGATGCCTGCAATCCCAGCACTTGGGAGGCTGAGGCAGGAGGATGGCCAAGAGTCTGAGGCCACTCTGGGCTACAAAGTGAGTTCAGGGCCAGCGTGGAAACAGGAGACACTATTTCAAAAAATACCTCCACAGAGCTATAAAATTACCAAACAAAACAGTATGTAAGAGTTGATAAAAGAACAGACGTTTACCTTGTTTCCTTTTCACCCATGATACATAATGACCCGAAGAACTAGACCTTCCCTGGTGAGTTAGCACAGCTTGTAAGTCATAATATCCACAATTATTGGAGCCAATATCTAAAGAGATGTGAATCCATTAATATTAGGCAAAGACATACATGTGCTTTCCCAAGCAAGGTAACAAGAATAACTTAGTTTAGATTACAGAAGTGTTACTTTGTAGAATCCAGGAAGACATCACTGTCCAGAGTTATGACCATGAATGATGTTTTAAAACATGTATCACCCACAGCTCTACATTCAAAAGAGTGATTTAACTGTATGTCATATTAGGGCAAACTATTCTCAAGGAATCTTCTCAATAAACAGATAACAGACAAGTAACAAAACAAGTAATTTTATCTTAAAATACATGCACAGACAAAATAATTGAAATGAAAAGTTCACTTACCATCAGCAAATGAAAAAGGTTCATATTTAACTTCTTTCTGGGGACTACTCTTCTTGTCACTCTGAGGGGAAAAACGTTTAATTTTAAATGATAATGGGAATGAAGCCAATGTCAACAGTTTAAAGACAGCTAGGGTGGCAAGTCGAGGGCCCCCCAAAGTAAAAAGCAAGCAGGTCAACTATTTCTTTTTGTATGAATAATGTGATACCAAGGAGTAACCACTAAAAAAGTTACAGAGAGTTATACGTCATGGATAAATCAAAACATAATTCTAAAAAAGTTCAAGTAATCCGAAAGACAAAAATACTAACAGCAAAAAGTTAAAACATTTAAATGGTATTATATCAACAGTATCTTAAATGTTAATTAAGTTGCCTAAATATACAAATAGAATTTAAATATAGCAGAATTTAAATCATGTGTGTTCTCTCACCATGATGGCATCAAACTATAATCAAAACAGGTAACAGGAAAATTATTTAGACATTTCTAAATAACGTATGGTCTAAAAGGGGGGTGCATGGTATAAGAGGAGGTCTCCAGAAAAAATACAAGAAACAGAATTGAAAATACATTAAAATTTGTGGCACACAGTGAAAGCCCTGCTAAAAATGAAGCAAGAGGGAAAAGGTACACATTAGATAACAGGGAAGTCTGAAATTAATAATCTAAGTTACCACCACAAGAATATACAAAAATGGCTGAGGGCAGAGTGCACTTGTCTAGAGCACACAAAGCCCTAGATTCTATCCCCAGCACCACCAAACTCAAACATAAAGCAGAAAAAGAAAATAAACCAAAGCAAACAGAAGGAAGAGCGAGCCAAAAACAATAAAATTAAGAAAATAAGAGAAAAATCAATAGAATAGAGTCAGTTTCTTGAAAACATCAATAAAATCAGCAATCTCAAGCAAGAGGGAAAATAAAAAGATACAAATTACTAATATTAGGAATGAAACAAGTTAGATCATTACACACCCTTAAGGCACCAAAAGGACAATGAAATTCCAGGAGCAACTCTATAAATAACGAAATTAATTCTGCAAAAATAAGAAATACTAATATCCAATATGAAATAAATCCAGTACAAAATAAATCACTTGAATAACCCAGTTAACTGTGAAATTGACTTATAATTTTAAAAGTCTTGGAAAAAAAATCTCCACACCTATTTCAACAACTATACCAAATTAGTATATGCCTGTTCTGCACAACCTTTTTCAAAACACAAAAGGGCAAAAAACCTAGGAAGTGAATTCAGCAAAGTTCAAAATAGATCAACAAATAAAAATTAACCATATTTCTATACACTAGCTAGGAATATCAGACAATGAAAACGAAGCAATGCCATTATAAAAGTATCAAAAAGATTAAAACAGGAACAAATTTTTACCAAAGTAGGTTTGTATGGTGAAACCTTTATAACAATGTTGAGAAAAAGACCTAAATAAACAAAACCACAACAATATCAATTTTACGGATAATACCATGAAGACAAGCAAGTCCAACTGGCCTTTTTTTTTTTTTTGACAAAATGGATAAATGATCCTAAAAATAATATGTGGAAATACAAGGGACTCAGAATAGCTACAACAATCTCCAAACAGAAGAACAAAGTTAGGGTACACAATTCCAATCCTTCTTAGTACTTATGGAAGTCAAGACCTTGTGGTACTGGCATAAAAACAGACATGCAGACCAAAGGAGTAAAACCGACACAGGTGCCAAGATATTCAATGGTCAAAGACGAGTCTTTTTTACCTTTCTGAAAGAATGTGGGATAAATGAATACTCACATATAATAGAATACAGTAATACCTCAGTTCACAAACACTTCTGTTTGCAAAAAATTTGGTTCACTTGGCAAAATTTTACTTCCAATCGCAAAGTCCACATCAGGTAACAAACACAACCGTGGCCATCTTCCCCACACAAACACAACACAGCCGGAGTCCTCAAAATCATCAAAAAATTAAGTTCATAAACCAAGGCACCACTCGTAAATCTGCACTTCACACCATATAAAAAGTTAACCCAGAATACACCAAATACCTAAATGGAAGAATTAAAATTGCAAAACTTTTAAAAGAAAACCTAAGTAGAAATCTCCATGGCCTTGGACTAGGAAATGGTTTTTAGATATGATACCAAAGTGAAAATAGATCTTATTCCATCAAAAATTAAAATTTTTGAATGTGATCATTATGTATACAATGTACCAATACATGTTCTTGGTAAAAAAGTAAATGAAAAAAATTAAAAAATTTTCCCTGCAAACCCTATGTTAAAAGGAAGAAAAAACAAGATACAGGCTGGAAGAAAATACTTACAACCCACACATTCAAGAACCAGTATCTAGGATAGAACTCAAAACTCAGAGGAGTAAAAATACAAATAGTCTAATCAGAAGACAAGCAAAACAGATCTCAGCCAAGACCTGCTCAGCTGCACAGAGGGTAAATACACATAGGAAGAAGAAACGATCACCATCGACAGCTAGTAGGGAAATGCGAAGGAAAGTAAGAGACATAGCCACCCACATGTCCCCTGGTTAACAGGAAGAACGGTGACCACACCAAGGCTGAGGGACTGTGGAGAGGGCTGGCAGTCACCTGCTGCTGACTGGCAGGTAAATGGCAGCAAAGCATGACAGCTCTTAAAAAACTAAATATGCAACTCCCAAGCAACCAACCAACTGCATCCTGGGCATTTATTCCAGAGAAATAAAACTTAGGTTTACACTAAACTCTATAAGTGAATGTTTATCCCAGTTTTATTCTTTTTTGCGGGGGGGTGCTGGGTACTGAACTCAGGGCCTTGCACTTGCTAGACAAGCACTCTACCCCTTGACCTAAATCCTCAACCACCCCCAGCTTTATTCTTCATAGACAAAAACTAAAAACAGGAGCTTGGGATTTAGTTCAGTGGTTAGAGTGCTTGCCTTGCAGGCACAACGCCCTGAGTTCGATCCCTAGTACCAAAAAGAAAAAAAAAAAAAAAGGAGAGCCATGATTTCACTACATAACTCTCATGAAAGGACAACCATAGGAATGGTGAAACAGGTCAGGAGTTGCTAGGAATTTAGCGGAGAGGATAGCAGAAGGAAAATGACTCTGGTTTCAAAGGGCAACTCTTTAAGAAACTGTGGTGGTGATGGAAACATGTTGCATCAACATTGATAATGTTTGTCACCACTGAAGGCAAGTGGGTTAAATAAAAGGACTCTACTATTGCTTGTAACTGCATGTGATTCTTCAATTATCTCAAAGTTTAATTTTTTAAAAAGTGCTTTCAGCTGGACACAATAACACACACTTGCAATCCCAGCTACTCAGGAGGTTGAGGCAGGAGGATTACAAATTCAAGGACAGTCTGGCAAACATAGTGAAAAAAGTGCTTTGAACACAAATACAAAAATGATAATCTGCGGATTTTAAATTTAAAATTTGATTACAAGGAAATTTTTCACTCTGAAGAAAAAAATTCAACATAATTCAGTTCTACCTTAATTGAACCTATAATAATACTATTTATAAAATACAAAATTGCTATGATTATGACCTTAGCATTCCCAGGCATACCAATAGCATCCATTAAAAGATGTTACATATCACAATGCACATTAGTGAACCAATATTCTGTACCACTGATCCCATCTAAAAATTGGAATAATTCTATGCCTTACAAGGAAAATAATAACATCCACTGAAAATGCTAGGAATTTATGCAAAGTGCTTTCAGAAGATAAATATAAAAGGAATACAAACTACAGGTTACAGGGGGGAAAGAAAATACTAAGCTGCTTACAATAAAAGACTACAATAGGTAGAATTTTCTCTTATGCTACCAGTTAAGTTTTACATCTAAAACTTTAAAGGCTCACACCACTATATATATAGAATGCGTGTATCTCCTAACTGAAAGAGGCTCATCCATTTTTACTAATTAATGATGCAAAATAATAGCTGAGCACTGACTAAAGATTAAAATAGTAACACTAGAAAGTCAGCAGTAAGAACCTACTGTATTTGGCTGCTGATTCACTTTTTTATCTTCTATATCCTTGAATTTTGATCGAAAAGAGACCATTTTCTCTTGAAGTTCAGGTGTACAAAGTTCATACACATCCAACATAAGGGGAAATTTAACATCCTACAAATAAATAAAAAAAAAAATGTGAAGACTTAACAGATTGTAAAGATTCTACCACACTTTCAGAGTCATGCTTTCATAATTCAAACATTTATTTTAAATATTTGCAAACCAAATCTGTGAAAATCATATGAAGACCATGGTGCAGTTGAAAACCTCTTGGGACTTATTCTCAAGAATAATCTGGTTCTTTTTTTTTTTCTGAACTGAGTATTGCACACAGGGCTTTTGCACTGAGCCACATATCTGGGGTTTTTTAAATTTTACTTTGAGACAGGATCTCACTAAGTCACTGAATTACCCATACGGGCCTCAAAGTTGTGATCCAAGAAGTTAATTATGTACCTCCCAAGGATCAGGAATTCTGTAGACACACAAATGGCTCAACACAAATGGTTAAATGATAAACTGATCCCTAGAGCAAGCAATTCCCATTTACATAGTCTGTGGGCACTGGTGATTTAACTTTCTGTTGCCCTGAAGGAAAGACACCACCTAGAATAGAGTGTGCTTCACTGCCTTCTTCATGTGCCTCTCGAGCCGACCGAACGGGCTCCTCGACAGTGAAGGATGTGTCAAGGGCAGTGTCTAGGGTACAGCGGATCCATCCCAACTACCTGTGAATCCTTCACAAATATATGGCCCTGGGCTTCACCCCAGAGACTTAATCAGATGCTTGAGGCTAGAGGGAGAAGCTAGGAGTGTGTACAATTAAAAAGAGGACAATAAATAATTCCAATACACATTCTCGGTTTAGAACTACAGTACTTAATGTTAATAGTATCTCTAAATATTTCAAAGAAAGCTTAACTACCCTTAAAGGAATAACTGAACCTAATATAAGTTAGGTATTGCTCTGAATAATTATATTTTATATACAAATTAAAGGTCGTTACTAACCTTAAGAACTTTGGCATTCACAGATTCCTTCTCTTTATAAAAAAATCGAACCATCTGAATAGTTAAGTAAGCAGGCAGCCGGCTGATCTTAGACTAAGGAGAAAAAATGGGAAGAAATCCTTTACATCCAATTACCACACACACTTTTAATTCCATGATGGTTAAAAAAATAATAATAAAAAAAGATGTGGTAAAAATTAACTGGAAACCTTTCAGTGGAACAGTATTCAATTTCAAAAGGAAATGTACAACTTACAGATTTGATATACAAAGCATTTCTTTGCAATGTTGGTGACTGTTTGGTGATTTCTTCCTGAAGTCTCTAAAAAAGTACAGTACAGACAACCAAATTTTAAGATTTTTCTCTGCAACACAATCACACCTCTAACTCTTTTTAACAAAGTAACACTAATAGACAACATACAATACACCATGGATTTACTGAAAAATAATCCAAATGAAGCCAATATGGAAGGTTTTTAGATAATGTTCAATTCTTATAAGGTACCAAATAATTTATACTGTTGTGAACTCCTGAGTATAAACAATGTGTTTAGGTTTTTAGCTATGACACAAATGTTGCTTAGACTCAGAAAATGTCTATTGTATATTATGTAACATAATGAAGCTTCTGTCATTCCATTATGGATTATCAGAATACTTACAAGAACACAGGAAATCCTTGTCTTTTATGCTTTCTGTATAAAAGGCATCTAGCATCAATCAAGTATTTTTAAAATCCAAGAAGGCATCACACGACAAACCCGTGTTAACTAATGGATCTCAGGAAGCCTTCAGCCACTGTTCCTGTCTTTTTTTTTTTTAATTTTATTTTAATGTTACATTTTAGGTGTACATAGTGATAACATTCATCATAGGAGATTTGTACCTGAATTGCTCCTGTCTCAACCATCATGACAACTTTTCCACTACTGACAAGCTGTGCGGCACTGTGCAAGGCATTTATCCCCTCTGGGCATCATGTGTTCAATCTCTATCATAGTGCCATGGTTAGAAGTACATTAGTTACTAGATGTAGAAAACCTGGGAAACTCTCTGGCATATACTTGATATTTGATAAAGATTAGCTACTATTTCCAGTGTTATATATTTTTAAAAAATAGTACTGCTTGATAATAAAACCTAGCACTATTAACTCAAGAAGAAATCTGAACTAAAACAACATTGGTAATATTTAAGCATGTTATACTTGTAGTAATTTTTTTGAAGTTTACTTTTTTTTTGAGGGGGGGCAGGTATTGAGACAGGATCTTGCTATGTAGTTCAGCCTGGCCTTGAACCCACTATCTACCCCAGGGTGGCCTAGAACTCATGGAGTTCCTTCTACCTCTGCTTTTATTCCCTCAGGGCTGGGATTACAGGTGTGCGCCACCACACCCGGGTTTTAAAATTTACTTGTTAAAAATTATTAATCACATTATAAAAGGAATCATTAGGGCATAGCTAGCATTTAACAAAGTTTATTCAGTAGCAAAAAAGGAAAACATGAAGCAAAATTACTCAATAATCAGAATGATTAAAAAAACTCAAAATTTTATAAAGGAAATAAATACATCTAAGAATACATGTTTTTCAAAAAAAAGTACAGTTGGTGTGATGTTACCCATCAGTCAAGTAATACCTGTTATCAGCAAACTGCTATCATCTAGGCCAGCGGTGGCAAACCTACAGCACATGTACCACCACACGCCGTCACTAATCTAGACCTTCCCATTATAGTTAGTGTCCCATGATTTTACAAAATTATGAAGATAATCCTGGAGAGTCCCTGCCAAAACATTTCATTCTGAGCTCTCCAATTAACACTTACATTTAATTTTTTGATGCCCTGAAACTAACACATCATGATTTACACAACCATGTTAATAATGCTCTTGCTATGAAATGAAAAACAAAATGAAGTTTGATTTTTTGAATATATAGCTGTTTCTGGTTCTTCACAGTAGCTCTGTTCTATAAGATCACCCTGAGCACTGAATGAATGAATCTGAACCACTAGCCCCTAGGGGAATAAAGGGTTAGGTTCCTGTGAGCCTCTGATCACCACCTTTCCATCAATCAATAAATACATCACCTTGTTATATGTGTGTTTCTGTTTAAAGACACTTTATTTCATATATAGTGCTGATTCATGAACATTGAACTTAGAGCCAACAGCACCGTAACGATCCCCAAATGAAGCTTCTCTCTTCATGTGGTTCTCAGTCAAGGCATATCACAGCCTTCCCGTACAGAGAACACTAGACAGCACTTGAGCCCTATGCAGGAGGGTCATCTGAAACACGAGCTCACCGACAAAACACACAACAGTGACAATACACGGAATTAAAATTATTGCAAGCACAGTAGGGTTTGACCTCAGGTGGGACTGTACGTGTGTCTGGCAACTCAAAAGCTATGCTGTTCTTCAACATACTGACCACGCTGACTTTCAAGCAACGATCGCTGTCTTTGGGGAAACAAATATCAACAAGCAACTGTATTCATAAAGTGCAATCCACAAATAATGAGAACAGACCATGTCTGTCCTTACCAATTTAAGTCCTGTAAAAAGATACTTGACTTCTTGATTAATAAAACAGCTAAGCTGAAGCTGATTTTCCTTTCCTTTGGTGACTTCTTCTTCTTCAGATTCTGTACATTTCATGCTTTGCAAAATAAGATAAGGAATGCCAACAGGTATTTCTTACATAATGTTTGATATAACAAGTTACCCTAATGTTATTAAAGTAATATGCATTGGTATTTTAAATATACTGGTCCCAAGAGAGAATTACACTTCAACATACTTATGAATGTTCATTTGCCCTCCAACAACTCTATAAATGAGGGAATGAATGTGTTAAAATGCAATAAACTCTCAACAAAATAAGTTGGTATATAAGTTGATACCAAAGAAAATAAACGGAAATCTCTTAAGTTTCTACTCACAACCTATAAAATACTTTTCTGAATTCATATTTGATGAACTGGAATACTCCTATGCTTATAAGTTAATTGATATGCTTCATTTCATACAATTAAAAATTAATTATCTATGAGACTAATGAGACAGATTCTCCTAATGATACTCTTTGGAAAAATTACTGAGTATCATTATGGCATATGTATTTATCTATACTTCAAGAATCCTTGAGTGAGTGTATTTTTAACAATTCCTAATTTCCACTATCATTTTTTAGGCATAAAAATTTCTAAAGAATTTTTCTTCTTCTCCCCCACCACATGCCAATCAGCCAACTAACTATGCTATTTACACCAATTTATTTATTTTAAGTCTATACAAATTGTGACCCATAAGGATACGTAGTTTCAAACTCAACACCAAAGAACTGATCAATTAAACTTTTCTTTTTAGTAGGTGTCACTGCTGATGCAGATGAAGAATCTGTCTGCAAAAACCAAAATGAAATTAAAATTCCAGTTTTACTCTACAGAAATATTAATATATTTTCTTCCACATAATCCACTTTAGTAATATGTTGAAGATTTTTTTAAATGAAATCCTTTCCATGAAATCCTTTTGCAGCTCAAAAATGAGTGGCACAACTTTACAGATGTTCAGCAAAATCAATAAAGTTTAAAAAATAATGCACTAAAATAAACATCAAATGCAAGCTATTAAATTCCAACTATGGGTTGAGCGTACAAAGTATTCAAATACATATCTAGCAATTAAGATGAATTTACTTCCAGCCTGTGGGGAAAGAAAACAAAAACCAATAACAGAAGAATAGTACTGAACTGCAAGTCTATAATCACAAGTCTATTTCAATTACCTCTTTAACAGAATCATCCTCTATGGCTTCCAATTTCTGTTGCAAAACTCGCATCATTTGTATCCAGCATTCATTAGCATCCTGTTAGATGTAAACAGTAACAGAGTAACCTGACAGTGACCTGGCAGATCTGTAAAATGCTTCCAAAATAATTACGGTCTCCAGGTTGGGAATTTAGTTCAAGTGATACAGAGTTTACATAGCAAGCACAAGGCTCTGAGTTCGATCCCCAGCACCAAAAAAAGAAAAAGAAAAATTTTTAAAATAATAATAATTACCATTTCTTTAGGGGAGAAAGATGTTCTCTCCATTAAAAATACTCAAGCAAAAAAAAAAAACTCAAGCAAATCTGGTATTAAAAAATCTTTAAAAAAATTAAGAATTCCAGAGTTACTCATTCATTCAACAGACATTGTGCTACACTACTGCAGGCATCTGGAATAAATAGTGGGAAAAGTTCTAATGGGGAACACAGATACACAAAAATATAAATTCAGACATAAGGGCTGTGAAAAAGAAAAGAAAGCAGTTTGGGATTTTACAGTGATGAAGGAAAGGTCAGTGTATAATTTCAATCAGGTCTTCAGACAAAGCCGAGTAGCCTGCAGACCCAGGCACGGCAGCCCATCCATGTGGGAAGTGGGCAGTGCAGAGGGAGGGCGCCAGGCTGGGAGAGGAGCACCCAGGAGGAGCAGCGCGTGCTAAGAAGATAGGCTCCCAGAGGCGCTGAGGCCAGCGGGCTCAGGATGAGGCAGAAAATCACCAGGAGGTACTGTACAGGATCCAACATGATCTTACTTTTGCTTCTTTTTTGGGGGGTGGTGTTTTTTTTGTGTTGAGGACTGGATCCAGGGCCTGCCTGCCATCTACCACTGAGTTCATTTCTAACCTCTATCACCAAGCTAACCCCTATTTCCTTTTCTTTCTCCCCCGGTACTGGGGACTGACCTCAGAGCCTTCACACTGAACTACATCCTCAGCCTTTTAGAGAGGATCTTGCTAAGTTACCAAGGTGCCAGGCTGAGCTTGAATTGTCACTCCTCCTCAGCCTCCCAGAGGGCTGGGAATACACGCATGCACCACCATGTCCAACTCTATCTACATTTTTAAAGACACAGGGTGCTGTGTGGAGGGATGCTGCTGAGGAGTGAAAGTCAAAGCAAGACAATCAGCCAACAGACTACTGCCCCACTCCAGGCAAGAAATAATGGTGGTATGAGTAAGAGTGGACTGGTTTTAGTTATTTCCAAATATATTCGAATAAGTATGTTAAGTTCAGAAACCCAAGTTTTACATTTCCAGAATAAAGAATCCTCGGCCTGATTACCTGTTGAAGATATTGTCCTTGTTCACCTTTCTCTGCAAACTGTGGGAAAGCCATGTGTAAAAACTGCAGTAGTATGATAGGTGGAATACTAGAAGACGTTTTATCCATGGAATCAAACAAATCTCTAAGGGCTTTAAAAACAAAGCAAATGTCATCTTAGAAAAACAGTGACATATTTAATGCATGCACTGTAAATACTTAATTCTTAAATACAAAAAAAAAAACCCATTTAACTATGTTTAAGTGAACCCACAGTTTCACAATTGGTGAACTCCTAATAAGAAAGTAAAATATCCATTTCTAAATCTTAAAGAACTCACCAGAGGACCTTGTAAAGCAATCACTAGCTCTAACAAATCCAGGGCCCTGCCCCTCTCTGTCCTTGCCAGCCTGTCCTCCCAAACAAAGCAGAGTTATTACTTCAATATAGAAAACACATAACCTCTGTCCACAGATCCGACAGGCACACTGTCACTGCTGCCACCGTGCCACCGTGCCACTGCACCGGTCTCCACTCCCAGCTCACCTTTCAGCTCACAGCTGGTCTTCGACTACTGAACTCCTGGATGTTGACATCAGGCTCCTTAAACACACTCCCCAATTCTACCAAACAGCTGAGAACCGAAATTGGCCTTCTTGAAAGCTCCTCCCTTGCTTCGTCCCTCCCACCAGCAACAGAGCAGGGTCAGGGTGCCAGACTTCCCTCTGCACGCCTCGAGCTGCCACCCCTCCCCTGATTTCATGTACAACAAAACTCTACCTGATTTCATTTCAAAACCTAAGATGTGAAATGTCCCATATCATTTATTATTCAGGATCAACAAGACGTTCCTGAACAAAAAACCTCAACGTGATGTTTAAGAAATATTTTTAGAGAGAAGACTAAAATTTGGGAAAGCCTTAATTTTAATAAAATTTTAAAGTACAAAGTACACAATACTCAAAAAACCCTAGATCATTTGTACTTCCTACAAGCCATTAAAGAGCATCCTGAAAGAAACACAATCTAGACTAAAAGACTGCTGAGACAAGACAACTAACCGCAATGTGTGATCCTAAATTAGATCCTGAAGCAGAGAAGAAAATGTCATGGGCAATAGTAAAACATGTGGAAAAATCCAAATAGTCTCTATTTTAGAGTATGAAATGTAATAGCGTTAAAGCTCCCAGATTTTAAAAATTGCAGACTGTCTTACTGTTATAAAGGACACCTTTATTCTTAGGAAATAACAGTGAATATTCAGGACTAAAAGACATGAAACTTGCCACCTTATTCTAAAATGGTTCAGAAGAAAACTGCTTGCATTATAGAAAAATGAAAAAACAAATACAATAAAAGAAAAAGTACTGGTGAGTTCATACAACTTTTCTGTACATTTATTTTTGAAACAGTTTAAGAGAAGCGAAAAAAAACCACAGTATTTTTCACTCGCCAATACTGGTAGACAGCAAAAAAACAAACTATAAATAAGTGGTCATACTTTCTTATTAAAAATTTAAACAAATAAAGATACTTTCAATGAACAGGGTTAGAGTCAAATCTAACTCCAAATGATGCTAAGAAATATACTGCTGATAGTACTGAAAATTAATGGCTGACCACAATGTGACACGACTCTGCACCCCTAGGATGGTCGTATGAGAAAGACACACAATACTAAGTGCTGACAAGGATGCAGAGAAATCAGAATCCTCGACACATTACTAGATGAGATGTAACACGGTACAGCTCCTTTGAGCAACAGTCAGGCAGTTTCCTCAAAAACGTTAAATATAAAATTACCACATGACCCAGCAATTCCACTCCTAGACATACGCCCAAGAGAAAGGAAAACATTCATTCATATAGACTTGTACACCAATATTAGCAGTATTTGTAACAGTCAAAAGTAGAAAAAATTCAAATGTCAATCACTGATGAACAAACAAATGCAGTGTGGCATGTCCACACCATGGAAGCTATTTGGCAATAACTAAGAATGGACTGCTGATACATGCTACAATGTGGACAAAACCTGAAAAACTTGTGGGATGGGACAGAAGGCAGTCACAAAAGACTGTAACACTGTAGAATTCTATTTATATCAAAGGTCCAGTCTGTAAGACAGCAAAAAAATTAGTGTTTGGGATAGAGCTGGGAGTGGTGAGGTGAAAAAATATAACTACTCAATGTTATACAGTCATGTTATGGAGCTGGGGTTTTTTCCCTTCTTTTTGTGTTGCCAGAGATTGAACCCAGGGCTTATACACACTAGGTAAGCACTCTACCCCTGAGCTGCATCCCAAGCCCACTGAAGTTGGTTCTGGAAGTCATTTTCATGAAAATGTCCTAAAATTAACTGTAGTATTTATACATAACTGTGAATACACCAGAAAGAACGAATTGTACACTTCAAATGGGCAAATTGTATGGCGTGTGGATTACATTTCAATAAAGCTGTTGGAGAAAAAAAAGCAAGGCTTTAAAAAACCCTACCAATCTATTCTTTTTTTTTTTTTTTTTCCTGTGGTACCGGGGATCGAACCTGATCAGGGCCTCGTGCTTGCAAGGCAAGCACTCTAATCACTGAGCTAAATCCCCAGCCCTCTCTACCAATCTATTCTAATGATTTTATAGAGTATTCACTTGTAAAACTGTCCAAAATTATTCTCATGAAATAAAGTAACAA
Organism: Hystrix cristata; assembly: GCA_004026905.1. Taxonomy (NCBI): domain Eukaryota; kingdom Metazoa; phylum Chordata; class Mammalia; order Rodentia; family Hystricidae; genus Hystrix; species Hystrix cristata. The sequence goes on from PVJO010005904.1 coordinate 62,478, forward strand.
GTTATTTCTATCATTTAAGAATTTCTACAGCTGGAATCCAGGTGTAGATTGCACGCCTGTAATCCCAGCACTGGGAGGCTAAGGCAGGAAGATTACAGCAAGTTCAAGGCAGCCTGGGCTACATGATGAGTTCAAGGCCAGCTTGAACTACACAGAGAGACCCTGTCCCCCCCCCCAAAAAAAAGAAAAAACAAAAAGAAGAAAAACAAAAGTTTCTACAGCTAGAAGTTTCGCCAGCACCGCAAAAAAAAAAATTTCTCTTTCTCCTCAGACACTTCACTTCTTTTTTAGTATATGTGCTGCCGAAGCAAGCATACTTCACTTCTTTTTTTTTGTTGTTTTAGTGCCAGGGATCGAACTCAGAGCCTTGCGCTTGCTAGGTAAGCACTCTAACCACTGATATATCCCCAGCCCCACTTCACTTCTTTAACAATCACTAAGACTCTTAAAATGATCGCATCAACCATGAAAAAACTTATTTCCAGCTATCCCAAAGATATATCTAACAGAACCTGAACCCAAACTGTAATTCGAAAAATTCCAAAGATTATTTTTCAAAATGAATACCTATTATTACTTTAGAATTTAGATAATGAAATAATTTCCAAATTATTCCATGTAAATATAAATGAAGTGATGCTGTACAAAAAAATTTATAAACTGAAAAGGTACTAGACAGATAACAGTGAAAATTAACATTTGCAGAATATTACACCCTCCCCCGAAGCAGTGTTCTGAATACACTGACCCGCAGTGATGTACTGCGCCGAAGCCATCTCCCCTGAAGCTCGCAAGGCGCCTGCATACCTGGAAAGTGAAGGCAGAATTAACAGTATTCATTCTGTACTTCACTAACAGTGAATTCATTCTGAAACTCAAAATAAATTCAAAGAGTTTACCACATCCTCAACTACAAATTTCTCAGAGTTAATTTTTCTCTTCCAGTTTTGCTCATTTAAGCATTATATACAGATTAGAAAAAGAATGCTCAAGGCAAAAATCATACACCCATATTTAGCACTAACTTCCTGTTATAAAATTAAGTTACCTAAGTTTCAAGTCGGTTTGCTCATCTATGACATGTGGGGTTTACACCAAAGGATTTCTAAATCTGTCAGCTTCACGATGTTCAGCTGGTTCATAAGTACAGAGGACTCGCCACCCAAGGAAACAAGCTACAGTCAGGGCTGCAGCAGAAGCCGCGACGCAAGATCAGGGATGAGCACGCACAACCTGGGGCGGGGAAAGTGAGCATCCTCACCACACGAGGACATTCGCCCTCACACCTGGGCACAGACACTGAAGCCACCCAACACCATCAAGAATGCCCGACCAGAACCACGGACAAGCCAGGAACCTGGATGAATCTCAAACACTGAGCAGCGTGAAACAACCCAGAACCAGCCTCACAACGTTCGACCTCCATGATTCTGTTTAAATTCCAGAATGTCCAAACTAAAATGAAATCACAAGTTGCCGGAGGTGGGTGGAAGGGATGAAGACTAAATGAGAAAAAGTATAAGAAAACTTCCTAGGATGACAGAAGTGCTCTACATGAGGTGTAATCAAAGTATACGATGAATGTTTAAATTTTTAAAATTCATTCTAGTAAAAGATGAGCTGCCATTAATCCTTCTCAAAATACTCCCCCTCCTCACTTCAAACACACTCATCCCATCATTCCTACCACTTTCTGAAGTAGTTCTGCAGTCCTCTTCCCTAAGCGTCTTTCTGAAGTCTGATGGAGGCTGGGTGTGGTGGCACACACCTACAATCCCAGCACTTGGTAGGCTGAGGCAGGAGGATCACTGCAATTTGAGGCCAGGCTGGGCTACATAGTGAGTTCGAGACCAGCTTAGCTACATGGCAAGACTCTGTCTCAAAAAACAATAAACAAACCAAAAAAACAAGATGTGATCAAAAATACGGTAAATGCTGCTACTGAGTGCCATCCAACAGAAAGGCAGGCTCATTAGAAATATTATGAAAAAAAAAAAGAAACATTATTATGTGTCTTCATCCATCTTATTCACCAGATTTAGAACTGTGTGACTTCAGGCTCTCCCCCAAAGTCAAACTGACCATGAAAGATAAAAGTTTTGAGTAAATTTAGGATATCAAGGCTGCCACAACAACGCAGCTGACACACACTTCAATGTCTGAGCTAAACTATCTAACTCTTAAATATCCATGGGTTTAGAGAACGATTTGCTACATATGACATCAAAAGCACAAGTGATAAAAGAAAAAATTAAACTACATCAAAATTAAATCTTTTGTACCACAAACATACTGTCAAATGAAGTAACTCACAGAATGGAAGAAAATATTTGCAGATTATATTGCAAATTAAACTCTTATACCTGGAATATATAAAAACACAGCTGAATTAAAAAGGCGAATAACCCAAGTAAAGCACAGGCAAAGGATTTGTTCCAATTTTAGTATATGTGCTGCCGAAGCGAGCACAGGCAAAGGATTTGAACAGACATTTCCCAAAGACATAAAAATGGCCAATAAGCACATCAAAAGATGACCAAAACCAATAGATACTAGGAAGAGAATGATTCATCACTCCTACTCTTAGAGTAAGTACAATCAAAGACAAATAGGTAGTACTGCTATGGAAATGGGGAAATTCAAACCTCTTACACTGTGGATGAGAATACAAAATGGTGCAGCCACTTGAACAGTTAGGCAGTTCCTCACCATTTTAAACAGAATCACCATATGTTACGGTTTGGATCTAAAACATCCCACAAAAGGGTCATGTTTGGAGATGGGGCTTCTGGAAGGTGACGAGATCAATCCAGTGATGGGCTGACCATTTCATGAAGATTTAGGAAGAGGGACTGAGCTGGAGGGAGTGGGTCACGTGGACATGGCCTTGAGGATTGTATCTTGCTTTGAGCCCTTTCTCTCTGGCTCTTGCTTTCTCTCTGCTTCCTGGCTGCCATAAGGTAAGCAGTTTTGCCCCTCTACACCCTTCTGCCACAGTGCTCTGCCTCACTGTTGGCCCAGAAAAAATGTAGCCAGCCAATCGTGGACTGACACTTTTCAAACTGTGAGCCAAAATAAATCTTTCCTTCTCTAAGTTGATTTTTCTCAGCAATTCTGTCACGGCCACAAAAGGCTGCACACCGAATCCACTCCTAGATACATAAGCAGGAAAATGAAAACAGTAAGCCCACACACAAAAACTTCTACATGAATGTTTCTAACATTACTCATGACCAAAAAAATGGATTTAATCCAAATGCCCATCAACAGAATCAGTGAACAAACAACATTTTGTATAGGCATACAATGAAATATCTTAAAAGAAATGAAGTACTGATACATTCCACAACATAAATGAACTTGAAATTATTATGCTAAGTCAAAGAAGCCAGTCACAAGGTCACACACTGTATGGTTCCAGTTATATGAAATGCCCAAATTGGGCAAATACGTAAGACAGGAAGGAGACTAATGGTTGCCTAGAGCTGGAGATAGATGAAAGGATATAAGAAGTGACTGTCAATGAACAAGAGGTTATTCTGGAGACGGCTCTAAATATAGATGTGACAGTTGCACAACTTTATAATAAAAACCACTAACCACTCTCAAAGAGTGAATCAGTATAATAAACGATCTCAATAAAGATGCTAAAAACCAAAACAACGCTACTCATCCAAATGTGAACCTTCCTTACACAAGCCAGATTTGAACCATTTCTCTCCAGACTTACCTTTTAAGGGCATCTTTGAGTTCAGGCACAGAACGAATACACTGGACTGTAGCATTCATGTAACAAGTATTACCAAGGTTTGTCAATCCACATGGTAATTCCATCTGATAAAAAAAAATTAACTCATTCTTATAAAATGACATGGGATATATAATCACTAAAGTCCACACTTCGAATCAAATACCACTTACTGGCCCTTACAAATTTATATTCTGCCTTCACTTTAAGTTGGTGTTTTAGCTCCCCCAACAAAAAATCTTTACTCGCATTATGCTGCCATTCTGTTTGAGTTTCCCTCTTGAAAATAAGGTAACCATATCAATCCCGCCACTTTCACAGGTTTATCAAGAAAATAGGGTAGCAAAATAATACATGTAAACACTTTTTAAAAACTCAAACAAAGCACAACACTATATAAATGCTAGGTGTTGATACATATTTGACACGTATGTGTTGGCCAGTTTCTGAACTGATTTTCCATTTACATTCAGAACAGCAGCTAGGATGCAGCTCAGTGGTACAACACTTGCCCAATATACACAACACCGTGGGTCTGAGCCCTAGAATCACAAAACGAAAAACATACATTCTGGATAAATTATATATATTTAACATGGAAGGTTTAAGCCAGCAATGACAAGAGCACACCCCGGAATCCTAGCACTCAAGAGACTGAGGCAGGAGGATCGCTACAAGTTCAAGGCTACCCTAGGCTACACAGTAAGTTAAAGGCCAGTATGTACTACATAGCAAGACCCTGTCTCAAAAAAAATTTCTCATTTACTATTAAAACACATACATCCTGATATTAATGATTAAATCAAAACACTTAGATGTTGTTTCCTGAAAGACACGTTAATAACTGCAGTTCAAAAAGTAGCAATCAAACACAGAATTCGCCATGTCTTACAGCAGAAGCTAACTGTTCTTCTGTCATGTCTTCTACAAAGACAGTTTTAGCTGCAGGTTCTTCTGGAAGAGCATCTGCTGACCCCATCATTAGGAGAGTCATCCCCTGTTATGTATTAAAGAAAAATTAATTTCATGAAAATCCTCAAGAGTTGATTATATTTATATCCAATAAATAAGAGAAACAGAAAAGGACACATATTATTTTACTGGCCAAAATAATTCTACAGAAAGTAGATTCCCAGTTACCTGGTGCTAACAATACAAAAAGAAAGTGACTTTATATGATAATGTTCTATAATAAGACTATGAAGTTACACAACTCTGTAAATAAACTGCCCCCCCCAAAAAAATCACTGAATTGTTAAAAAAAAAAAAAAATTAAGAAGCACTGAGAAGGCTGCTTAAGGCCAGAGGTCACTTGTTTATCTACAAATGAGCACAAGGAAATTTTTAGAGTGATGAAATTTCTAAATTTTGACTGTGGTAGTGGTTATGCAATTGTATAAAATTGGCCAAATTAAAAAATAAGAAGTGCCCATAAAAACGTGTTGGGTACCAATAAGCAATAGTAGTCTGTAGCACTTGTGCAAACGTTAGAGTTGTATGCTGGCTGCTTTTCTTATGGAATACCATTTTTTGCTTAAAACAATCCACAAATTATCATTTCTTTAGGTATAGATATTTAGCTTACATTTCCTCAAAATGAACAAAGTGGACCCATCACATCAAGGAGAATAACTGACAATATTTATAGTTGCCAACAATAAAATTAGAGCTTCTACATGAAAACTACGACTTTTTATGTCACTGCACTTGGCAGCTTTCCAATAAAGACTTTTCTATTGAGAATGGTAATAATATTAAAGAAGGCAATGTTTTTATATTGTGTAATGAAATGCATTAACATATATAATATCTAAAGAATACAGGACAAAAGCCTTTTCCAAATGACCAATATACATTACAAAAATCATTGACCGGTGTAAGATTCATTCTAAATGTAAAGCAAACAAACAGATTTTGTTGTACTGTGTGACTTTCGTCACTGGTATGGTTTCAGGCATTCTACCTTTCAAGTGAACTATAAACTACCCTGTGAGCTGGGCACCATGGCAAGAGGGTCACAAATTCCCCCCAGCAACTTCACAAGAGCCTGTCTTTCTTTCTTTCCCTTTCCTTATTTGACCCTGTCTTAAAAAAAAAAAAAAAAAAGACTGGGAATGTAGCTCAGTGGTAAAGTATCTCTGTACCACTAAAAAGAAAAAATAATAATAGTATGTTCACGCTCAATTTCTATTCAACACTATTAGAAGTCAAGCAAGAAGTTAGGCAAGAAAAAGAAATTAGAAGTCATTTCTTAATCAATTATACCTCCAAAAAATTGGAAGTCAAAAAGATTAGAAAGGCAGAAATAAAATTATCATTATTTATAGACAATATGGCTGTATACATAGAAAACTCAATGGAACTTATCCAAAAGCTACTAGAACTATTAGGTAATTATAAGGTCACAGGATGAAATAAACTAAAAAAAAATCTGTAACATTTTACTATTCTAGCCATTAACGCAGGAAATCAATTCTTTTTAAAATACTGTTTCCTAGAGCAAAGTAACATTTGGTTCTAAGAATATAACAAAAACTATACAAGGCCAAGCATGTTAACTCCAAACCTGCAATCCCAGCTACCCAAAAGGATGACAAGTTCAAAGTAGACTGGAAAACCTAGTGAGGCCACATGAGTGGTGGCGCATGCCTGCAAACCCAGCACTGAGAGGAGGGTCACCAGGCTCAAGGCCTGTGCAACTTAGTGATTTAGCGAGATGCTGTCTGAAAATTTTTAAAAGCCAGTCAGAGGGTTTGTAGCTCAGTGAAAAGGCCCTGGGTTCAAGCCCCTGTACTAAAAAGGGGGTGGGGGGTGGCACATGCCTATAATCCCAGCACTTGGGAGGCTGAGGCAGGAGGATCACTGCAAATTCAAGGCTACCTGGGCTACACAGTGAGTTCAAGGCCTGCCTGAATTACACAGCTAGGCTGTCTCAAAAGAGGGAAAAAAAAAAAAAAGAGGAGAGGGTGTGGTCTACAGATCAGTGATAGAGCATTTATCTAATATGTGCCTTGAGTTCAAAGGCCAGTGACGGAGAAAAGATAAATCCATACCAGGTCTCCACACTGAAAAACTACAATTCTTCTAGGATAAAACAAAACCTAAATAAAAGAGGAAGTATACCTTATTCAAGGATTGTAAGAACATGAAGATTCATTTTCCCCAAATTGAACTACAGATTGTATGCAAGCACCAACAAAATCCCAGGCATCAAACTATATAAACTGACAGATTTATTCTAAAACTATGAGTAAATGCAAATGAACTAAAATACTCTTGAAAATTGAGAAAAAGTTAGAGAATTTATGCTACATTATTTCAGGACATTATAATAAAGCTTTGGTAATCAAGATCAATGAAACAAGAGCCCCAAAACAGACCTACAATTAATTTTTCAAAAAAGACTACAAAAATCAATGGAAAAAGGAAAGCATTTTCAATCAGTGCTGGAACAACTAGATGTACATATAGAAAAAAATCATTTGAAATTTATTTTGGTGCATTAGTTAGGTTACTACATTACAAGACAGTTAATACTTACGTTTTTAATTTTGATGTTCCCCCAATCCTCATCCTGTTTCAAACACAAACAAAAAACATTTAAACACCTCTGTAAAAGTACTAAGTTTTAAGCTACCTCAAAATAAAATTTATTCTGTGTAGATTTTGTTCAAAAATACTGCAATCGAAAATAAACGTTTTTAAACATATGCAGCCCTAAAGCCAAGTAGTCACACAATTGCTTACACTGCATAAAGTAACACAGTATAAGACAGTAAAATTGGCAGCATCAAGTACTACGACCACACTTAGCAAGTGCTAAATGCTTGACTAATGACAAAAGACAGCCTCATTTTCTGCAAGTTTGGAAACAGCAGAGCTAATCACTAGCTTATATGACAAGAATGAACAGTAATTTATGACATTAGATCTAAGTGACTAAGGTGATTATATAATTTATCTTCCAAATCAAGAGACTCTTTTTTTTTTTTTTTTTTTTTGTGGTGCCAGGGATTGAACTCAGGGCCTTATGCTTGCGAGGCAAACACTCTAACCCCTGAGCTAAATCCCCGGCCTAAGAGACTCTTGAAAATGCAAGTGCTAATAAAAATTACACCAAGAGGGTTTGGGGAGTTAGCTCAGTGGTAAAGTGATTCCCTAGCAAGCACAAGTTCCTGAGTTCAATCCCCAGCACCAAAAAAAAAAAAAAAAAAAAAATTACACCAAGAGAATAAACCTGATGGCCCAGGGCAAACAATCTTAACAATACTTCCATGTCCAAAAATCTTTCTCAAGTCCTAATTTCACATCTATGAAGAAATTAAAAAATATTTTCACTTTGATGTGTTAAACAAAAATCAAAGTACCATCACTGGTCCACAGATATTTTAACTTACTGCAGCTAAGCCCTTCCCTTCAGAGGATAAATTCAGTTTCATATTACTCCATTTTTTTCTTTTTTGGTGATGCTGGGAATCCAATTCAGGGACTCATGTGCACTAGAGAAGCAGCACTAAGCCACACCTACAGCCTGCTCCTTTCTTTCTACAGAAGATACCAGAAAATATGCTTATCTCCCCTTCACTGGTGCACACTGCTTTAAAATGGAACAGTTTACAGGTTATTACTGCTAATCCTAAGTGATAAATCACTCAGATCTCTATCCCAAGGTCACACAAAGTCAGGAGTTGAGCCCAGACCAGCCTGACTTACAAATTGCATGCTTTTTCAGTGCCTCACTGTATGTTAATTTAACATTTCTAATGCTCATTTGCCTCATTTATGAAATATGGATATTATATATAGTTGAAAAGTAAAGAAAATATATGAAAAGCCTGGCACAGAAGTACTCAATAAATGGTATTTATTATGGTATTAGCATTTTTCTATAATTTTCCACAGTACACCACTGCTACACAGCTCAGCACTAACTAGGTATGAAGTGCACTAAAGGCTAAGGTTGATAATACAATTTGGAGGGTAAACAAAGTTTTCATCAACATACATTTAATGCCCAGCAAATGGGTACCCAGTCCTTATCTTAAGCATTTACTGTTCATCAGCATATCCTACCTAATGCTTAATGAAAATTTTTCAAAACTCTCCTTACACAGTATTATAAACACTAATAGAGAAAACATCTCACATTTTTTGTGGGCCTTCAATGAAACTGATATGCTTGGACCTAGTGTCCATGTGGTCATTCCAAAGTAACTAAAAGAGCAAGGTGAGGTGGTACATGCCTGTAATCCCAGCAATGGCAGGCTGAGGAGGATCACTCAGAGTTCAAGGCCAGCGTGGGTTACACTGTGAGACCCTGTCTCAAAAAAAAACCTAAAAGAAAAATTGGTTCCTTTTCTTCTTTCTTCTTCTTTTTTCTCCCATCATCAGACAGGAGGTAGCAATTACTATTAAAATAAAAGGGTCCTTCTTTAATGTATGGGATATAAGTAAGGAAAATGGAAAAAATTAAAAGTTTTCCTATATTCCAGAATCAGGGCTTTGGTAAAGATGTTGAAGTGCTTTGAATTTCAACATCCAGATATCCATAGATAAATACATTCCGTAATATTTTTTAAAAAACAAGTCCACCCATGTTGTTGCACATTTTTAACAGATAAAATTTTCCATGCCTGTTACATAAAATTACTAAAACATAGGAATAAATTTACATTTGTCTAAACAAAATAAAATCAATACCTTTAATATATCCTCACTTGCAGAGGTACCTATTGCAAAATAAATTTTTAAATGATACTTTTATACAGAGTTTAGAAATAGGTACAGTGTTCTTTCTATACAACGTAAGACAAACCCCGCAGACCACATACCTTCAGCAAATAAAAATACATAAACATGAACATTCCCATGTGTTAGTCTCACTAACGCACAGCAGCAGCGCACAGTGGAAGTGGGGCTGAGTGTACCTTCAGTGTTCCTCCTTTCACCATGACCTTCTGTCTGGCCGGCTGGACTCCAGTCAGAGCGAACAGCTGAGCCTTGAACACCATCGGAGGTTCGTCGGTATTCAATTCTACACCTTCGAATTTCTCCTTTCCCCATTTTACAGTAACTGCAAACAAAACCATCACATTTTTTCATTTATAAAATAAGGCTTCAGACTTAGAAAACCCTTAGGGATCATCTATTAGGCTAACTCTTCCCCTCCACTCTCTCCCCATAATGGAGGAGACCAAGCCCACGTCCTCACATGTGCTAGGCAAGCAATTTCCTACTGAGCTACACACTCAGCCTTTTTTTTTAAATTTTGAGACAGGGTCTCGTTTAATTGCTGGAATTAGAGGTACATATACCACCAAGCCTGGATTTAGGCTATTTTTGAAAATCGAACTTGCCCTTCCTACTTTTTTATGCCAATAATACCTATTTAATGAAGAATGATATGCATGCAGTAAGTCTTGAATAAAATTTCACTGGCTCTAATCCAACTTCTCATTATATAAACAAAGTGAGACCTAAGAGAAACACTGATTCACTAAATGTCACAAAACAGGTTAATAAACACCCAAATCTTCTAAATCCTATTCCAGTAATCTCTAAAAACTGAAGTGAATCTCTGATCACAATGAATGCTATTCCAGAATAACATTCAGGACCTTCATGATTTGTTTAATTAAAGAATCATTCAAATCAAATATACTACTCCGACAAAGTAAAGGGAAAAAGGTTTACAAAAGGAAAAACTCAGAAACAAAAGGACAGTAACAATGAAGATAGGTTAAAGAATACAAATTCTGAGTATGATAAAATGTGTGGGAGGAATATAAGGAGCTATTCCTGAAAGGCAGGTTCTCTAATATCAAGAAGAAGCTAAAACAAAAAAAAAAAAAAGAAGCAGATAAAGATAAAGTGAGATCATTGAAAAATATAGAAATCCCACTTCACAGCCATTAGGATGGTTATTCTTTTTAAATAGCTGGGCATCGTGGCACATGCCTATGATACCAGCACTCCGGGGAGGAAAACCCAAAGTTTGAGCCCACTGGGCATGGTGGTGCACACCTATAATCTCAGCACTCAGGAGGCTGAGGCAGGAAAATTGCCATGAGTTCCAGCCTGTGCTATATAGTGAGGTGAAGGCCAGACTAAATTACAGAGTGAGACCTTGTCTCAAAGGAAAAAAGTTTGAGCCCAGTCTAGGCAACTTAGCAACTGAGTGAGTCTGTCACAAAATAAACAAAAATTTAAAAAGGGCTGGGGATGTAGCTCAGTGAGAAGGCCCCAGGCTCAATCTCCAGCACTGTCTTGCCCACCACCAGCCAAAAAAAAAAGAAAAAAAAGAAAAAAAAACCTTCTTTAGACAAAAAAATAACAAGTACTGGTTGGCGAGGATATGGAGAAACAAAACCCTTGTGCATTGTTGGTGGAAATGTAAAATGGCAGCACTGTGGAAACCAATATGGCATTTTCTCAAAAAAATTAAACAATTATTATATACCCAAAAGTACTGAAAGCAGGCAATCAAGTATTTATATGCTCATGTTCACAGCAACATTATGCATATCTGAAAAAAAACTAGAACAACCCACTCTGGAATATTATTCAACCTTAAGAAGGAAATTCTTACAAATGCCACAACATGGATGAATCAAAGACACTATGTTAAGTGAAATAAGTCAGTCACAAAAGACGATACTCTATGATTCCACATATGAGATACCCAGAATAGTCAAATTCATAGACAAAAACCAAATGTTGATGTCAGTAGCTAAGGTAAGTAAAAATAGGGAGTTTTGTTTTGGTTTTTTGAGACAAGGCCTCACTATACAGTTCAAGCTGGGCTTGATCCTGCTTTGTGGCACAGGGTGGCCTGGAACTCAGTATCCTCCTGACTCAGCCTGCCGAGTGATAGGATTTCAGTTGTGTGCCATGAGGCACAGCTGGGAGTTTTGTTCAGTGGGTGTACATAAAAGTTCTGTAGATAGATGGTAATGATGGTTGTTCAAAATATTAATATAAATGTTCGTGGTGGCACATGCCTATAATATCAGCACTCCAGGACACCAAGGCAGAAAGACTGCAAATTCAAGTCCAACCTGGCATCTTAGACCTTGTCTAACTTTGAGACATTGTCTAAAGATCAAAAATAAAAAGGGCTGGGGATATGAAGGCTCTGGGTTCAATCCTCAGTACTGCAAAAAAAAAAAAAAAAGAATACATTCAATCATATAGTATTTAACCCTTAAAAGTGGCTAAAATAGGGCTGAGCACTGTGGTGTGCATTTATAGACTCCACTACTCAGGAAGCTGAGGCAGGATGATCACTTGAGCCCAAAAGTTCAGGCCAAACCAGGCAACATAATCAAATCTCATCTCAAAAGAAAAAAAAATGTTTAAAATGGTCAATTTCATTACAAATATTTTACTACCACCACAAAAAAACCAAACTGCATCGTAGCACACACCTGTCATCCCAGCTGTGTGGGAGGCTACCACATGAGGATTACAAACTCAAGGCCAAGGTTTCCTTAGTATAGTGGTTAACCAGCCTTAGCAAAACTCTATCTCAAAAGAAAATTGAGGAGCTGGGGATTTAGCTCAGTGGTTAAACTGCTTGCCTTACAAGCACAAGGCCCTGAGTTTGATCCCCCAGCACCAAAAAAAAAAAAAAAAAAAAAAAAAAAAAATTGAATTTAAAAAGTGGGGCTGGGGAAAAAAAAAGAGATTAAAAAAAAAGTGGGGCTGGGGATGTAGCTCAGAGGTACAACACTTAGTTAGCATGTGTAGGTTCGACCCTAGTACCAGGAAAAAAAAAAAAAAAAAACCTGTCAGCTTCATAAAACTGCTAACTTTTGAAATACAGAAACAATAATAATCAAGGATATACAGTCACCACTAAAAACTTTAAACTTTATATCTTCTTAAAAATGAGACTCCACAGAAATAGCTGCCTGATTTCCAACTTCTGAAATCAGAATTTGAAAACCTGACTCTGACTCCAAATCCCAATTTTATTGCCAGTTCAATGAAGTGGTGATCATTCCTTTAAAAAACAAGCACAATATGGAGCAGTACACAGACTTTATCAACTGAGTGTGATGGGAGTTGTTAAGAGAATTAACAATATGATTTGGTATACTGAAAAACGCATGATGAGTAAGGGAAAACTTCAAGGAAATATTAACTTTTGAATTATGACTATCAACTTTGAGTCTCAAGAGAAAAATACAGTGTTAGCCAGAGAATATAAATATTCCTAAAAAAGACAAGAAAAATAATCAACAACCAGAAAAAACATGGTGTGCTCTAAGACATAAGTAATCTCCAGAATAAAAGGAAAGTAGCAGATGAAACGAGAACCTGCTGAAGGATCAAGTCAGGAAGATAACACAAGTTACACATACAAAAAATGTACATGAGCTTTATGGTGTAGGCAATGTGTAATCCTGGAAGTTTTCATGAAGGCTACTATAGTCTGCTTCGAATATTATTAGGTGGCCAGACGTGGTGGCACATGCCTGTAATCCCAACGTTTGGAAGGCTGAGGCAGGAGGATCACCATGAGTTTGAGGCCAGTCTGGGATACATAGTGAGTTCAAGCCCATCCTGAACTACACGGTGAGACCTTGCCTCAAAAAACCAGAGGAAAAAAAAAAAAAGAATATATTAGCTGTTCTAGGAGTAGCAGGGGAAATGGATTTAAAGGTGGCACAAGTGTAATCAACCACTGAGGTAAGACAGGAACATGATAACGAGTGGCTGGAGACCCAGCTCGGGGCAAAGCACCTGCTTATTAGGCACAAGGTCCTGGGTTCAAGCTCCAGCACCACAAAAAATTTAAAAGAAAAAGGGAAATACAACAATAGTACAAGCTAGGCTGGGGATTTAGCTCAGTGATTAGAGTGCTTGCCTTGCAAGCACAAGGGCCTGAGTTCGATCCCTGGCACCACAAAAAAAAAAAAACAAAAACAAACAAAAAAAAAACAATAGTACAAGCTAAAGATATGGGGCTAAATGAAAATAGTACTGAAATTTATTTAGCTGGACCACCACGGGCAAGCCACCTCAAATTTTGCTTGTCCATAAAAAGGGGAATTATACCAACAGGGCAAGATGATATTGAAGACTAACTCAAGGTAACACGTTATAAAACTTGACCTTTACACTCAGGAGGGGTTTAAAAATCTTTATCCCATTTAACTACTTAAGTATTTGGATATTTAGTTTTATTGAAATTTATGAAACAGTACTTAAATTGTTCTTTTCATTTTAATAGAAGGCTTTTTGCAGACATCAGAAATAGTCTCGATATGGAGATGGCAAAGCGGAGCGGGAGCTGGGGATCGAACTCTGGGCTTGCGCTTGCTAAGCAAGCACTCTAACACTGAAGCTAAGTCCCCAAACCCAAAGGGCCGGTCTTCAGAAGCTACTTCAATACCGGATTTGGGAGATAAGGAAAAGATCTAATCAAATATTGAAGATAGACTCAATTTTTAAAAATAGAAACTTCGGTGACTGGTGGGTTTTTTTTTCTTTCCCGGAACAAAGAGGCTGGTTTTTGTATTACACGCGCGAACCTACCAGTGTTTTTAAGTATTAACACACAGCCTTCTTCATCGCCATTACTTAATGTTCCCTAAATTCTATATTGCACAAATACAATATTTCAAGAACCATTCTACTGTTAATTGTTGTGGTTTCAGGAGGTTGAACCACCATTACCAAAGCATTGAATTCAAGATTCTAAGCATCAAGAAACAGTTCAACTTGAGACTGAAGAGTCAGGGATGGTCAGCGAATCACAGTAGTGGAGGCACTACACACATTTAAGGTGCCATTTTGAGTAAGGCTGAGAAACAGTAAGGTTCATTAACTAAGTAAAAATGTCATCTCTGACCAATATTATAGATGGCCGTCAAGTAAATGATCCCTGTTAAAAACTAATCGAACGGAAACGACGCCCGTGGATATCTGCATCCATCGATCTCTCAAAGCGAACACTCTGCTTCTGATAAAGAAACCCAATACAACAGATGAAGAATTAAAAGCGAAGAAGCAAAAACACAGGTTTGCAAGCTGCCTCGGTTCAGAAGTGAAATTGGCACCAAAAAAAAAAAAAAGGGCAGTAGAAGAGAAGGCAGGAGGGAAAGCCGATGCGGGACGAAAGCTCGCCTCACATCCCGGGTCCCTCCATCCTCATCTGCCCTCCCCGCTCCCTTCCGCGGCCACCGCCAAGAAGCCCACAGGAACCGCGCGGCACCTCCGGCCGGTCCTTGCGCCCCGGGACACACCCTCACCTCTCCCAGAACACTAGGACGGCGACGGCAACTATTCTGCAGAGTCACGACTCAAGAGGCTTCCCCACATCCGCTCCCGCCCCACCCGCCCGCTGGCCCACCGGGAAAGCGCTCCCGCACGCGGTCATCCCGCACCCGGGTCACCCCGCTGCCGCCGCCTCCGCGCACTCCTCCCCGGGCCTCCCGGCCGGCGCCGCCTCTGCAGGCCGGGCCTGCGCGGAGGCCTCGGGCGGCCCGAGAGCGCGGCGCGAGGCGAGGTGGGGCCGGAGCTCACCTGAGTACAGCGGCATGGCGGGGCGCGCGGGGGGCGGGGGCGCCGGAGGGCTGGGCCTGGCGAGGTCAGCGAACGGAAAGGGACCAGGTAAAGCTCGTGGCGGCGGCCAAGGTGGACGCGCTGCGGTGGCGGCGGACCGGGTGCGACGAGGCTCATTCAAACCGGCCCCTGGCGATGACGCAGCAGCGCGCAGTTCGCCTGCGGAGCGACCGCAAGGCGGAGGCGCAGCGTGCCGGGCAGAGGCGGGGCTTGGAGGAGAGCCGGAGGAGCCGAGAGGCAGGATGGGAGGGCCGGGCAGAGGCGGGGCAAGGGGCGGGGGCGTGGCCCGGGCGTTGGCGTAGGTATGCGCATGCGCAATGGGCGCCCGCTGGCCGGCGCTTCGGGGCCGTGTGGTCCTGGCGCGGCCGAGCCCAGCTACTGACCGAATGGGACTCTGGTGTCCCGCCTGCTGGTCTTTTTAAAAAGTGACTTCTCCTGTTTTCAAAAATGGTGGGTCAGTACAACCGAGGATATTCTTCCTGTTAATGTACCCAGTAGAAGAACTGGAAGTTGAGAGGCCTTGCTGTATGTGTATATGCAAATGTATAGATAGATAAATGGATTTTTTTTGTTTTTCCGGTACTGAGGATTAAACCTGGGGCCCCGCGCATGTTAGGCAAGTGCTCCATCACTGAGTTACGTCCCCATTTTCTTTTTATTTTTTGAGCTCTCAGTTTACAGGCAGGCTTCAAACTTGTGATCCTCCTGCCTCAGCCTCCCAAGTAGCTATGATTACAGGCAGTTGCCACTGCGCCAGGCTTATAAAATGTTTATTGAGGGAACTGTAATGTATTGAGCATTGGAATTCTAAGTATATAAAATTAATGATTATAGAATCAGCTGTTTTGAATTGCAGCTGTTACTAACTGGATGACCTCTGCACCTCGGTTTCTCTCGCTATAAAATGGAGAAAAAGCTGCTATGTGGGAGAATTGTTATGAAAGTTAAATAAGGTTATGTAAAGATGCCTAGCACGGTGCATTGCACATAGTATGCAATAAATCATAACTAGCAAATGATACAGAGTAAAGGCTTGAAAGGGATTTTGTAGGGTGTGATTGCATATAGACTGTAGGTAGCTTTATTGTCTGTTTTCCAAATGTCTAGATACATATTTGCTTAAAATACATCTTTAAAAAATATATTGCATGGTCCATCTATGGAAAGCGTTACTGTCCTTACAGGTTGATGGAGGCCTGAAGATCAAAGCGTCCTGATACAAATCGTTTTGAGATTATGAGGACCCAGAGCTGCTTCCCTGCCTCCTCACGCATTCTTGCTAGAAACGCTCATCACTTCTGTTTCTTTAATGTGTGTGTTCCCCACTCTAAACAGGAGCCACAGCTGTCTGTTAGGTTACAATGAGGGTTAGAGTTCCTTAGGTACCCGGCGTTATTTGATGCTGTGAGAAATGGAGTCGAAAGCAGCATCCTTTAAATTCACTCACTTTGTGCCTGACTGAGGAGTCTTCTAAGTCAAGTTCCTTTTCAGCATCCCCAAAGTACAACTAACTTCTCCCAGCCTCTCTAGGGCTCTGCTGACCAAAGTTTAGAATGTATGGAAGCTGAGTGAGGATGTGGAACCCACTAGTAACCCAAAGGAAGCATAAAAGACAATGTGCAAGCTGCCATTCATCCATGTCAGAGGGCACGGTAGAAGATGGTAGCCTTGCCCGTGTGCCAGACCTGGCTAAGCCCTGGCCTACAGGTGTTTAATGGATAATCTTCACTTTAAATAATGAATGTTATTACCCAGGCGCAGTAGCGCACTCCTATAATCCCAGCACTCAGGAGGCTGAGGCCGGAGGATCGCCATGAGTTTGAGGCCAGCCTGGACTACAAAGTGAGACTTTGTCTCAAAAATAAAGAAATAAATAAAGTTATTATAAGATCCTAACTTGAAAGTTTATGAAGAAATCAGTCATCTGAAATATAGCAAAATGTCAGAAAGATTTTTATTGGCTGTGATTTATTGCTTAGAATAAGCCCCTCCTCGTCTGGCCAACAAATCCTAGCTAACTTCAGAGTTTCCATTTGTTGCTAATGCTTTCAGATAAATTTAAAGCCTACTGTTACAATTACTCCTTCCGATCAAGTAGGATTACATTGTTAGCTATTTTATTTAGCAAGTATATAGAGTGTCCAGGGCATCAAAACAGAAGCTGTGGGTACAAAATGAAGCAAAAGTCCCTCCCTCGTGAGACTAAGAATGAGTAGGAATACTAGGACATGGGCACATCACCTCCAGGCTCTCTGAATTGGAGCTCTAGGCTGGAAGCAACAGAAACCAGTGAACTGCTTGGTGCAGTGCAGGGCAGCTAATAGAACCAATAGCAAAACCAGGAAACCAGGCACAGAAAATGCAGAGGGACCAAGAGAGATGTGCAATAGGGAACAAAGGCAAGTTCGCACCTACTCCCATCTCCAGGACCAATTCCTAATCCTGTGTCTGCCTCACCCACTCACGAGCATCTCCTCAGAATATGTAATTGGCCAGTGTGCCTTTACCCTGTGAGCCAGTGTAAGGAATGGGATGTTTATCTTGCTCCCATACAGACACACTGAGAGGTGGGGTGTAGACTGCCCTACGTGGATAAAAATGTATTTTTAGCCAGATGCAGGGGTCCCAGTATTCCAGAGGCTGAGGCAGAAGGATCATGAGTTTGAGGCCAGCCTGGACTACACAGTAAGTTTCAGGCCAATCTGGATTACATAAAGAGACCCTGTCTCAAAAAACAAAAAGAGCAGAGGTTGGGGATTTAGCTTAGTGGTAGGGTGCTTGCCTAGCAAGCATAAGGCCGGGAGTTTGAACCCTGGCAACCCCCCCCCAAAAGGAGCAACAAAAAGCCGTTTATTAATTTCCCATGGCCGTGGTAACCAATTAGCACAAATTTAGTGGCTTGAAACAACACAGATTTATTATTCTACAGTTCTGGTGGTCAGAAGCCTGAGAACAGCCTTGACCTTCAAGCACTGGTGGGGCTACGTCCCTCATGAAGGCTCCAGGGGACAATCCATTCCTCACCTTTTCCAGACGCCAGCTCCAGGCTGCAACCCCACAACTGCCTCAATCCAACCTCTGCAGCTCTTTCAGACCAAGCGCTGCCTCCTTCTTGTTAAATTCCCTGTGATTACAATGGCCCGACCTGGTTAACCCAGGATAAGCTTCTCATTTTAAAGTCCTCAACTATACCAGCAAGTCCCGTTTGGAAGGCAGTATATTCACAGGTTCAAGAGGTTAGAATGTGTTTGTATTTATAGAAGCATTACAGGGAGCGCCACAAATAAATGAAAAAAAAATAGCAAATAACCACTATACTCTCTTATAGCAGCTATCATTTCAATATCCTTGTGTTTTCTTTTTATTAAATTATAAATTCTTGGAGGAAAAAAGCCCAGCCTTAAATAACTTGGGATCCCCTGTGTTTTAGATGTTTAAACAGAATAGTGTCTTGCACTAAAAAGGTATTCAGTGTGCTGGCCGTGGTGACATGCACCTATAAACCTAGCACTCAGGGAGGCTGAGGCAGGAGGATCACAACTTCAAGCTTAGCCTGGGCAATTTAACAACTTAGCAAGACCCTATTATAAAATAAAATAGGGCTAGCACAAGGCCCTGAGTTCGATACACAACACCAAAAAAAAAAAAAATAATTAAAAAATAAAATAGGGCTGAGGATGTAGCTCCATTTGAAGGCCCTAGATAATAGATGATACAAATTACATGAAGTGAATACATGCTACTCTAACAAAGAAAACAAGATTGAACCTTAAAAAAAGATACAGTTTCAAAAAGATACAGTTTCATGGAGGAGTCAGAGTAGAGCAAGGACAAGACTGTTCATGGACCAGCATGCCGCCCATGAAGCGCCTCTGCTTGCTACTAAAGTGCTTCTCAAGGTTGAATGTAAACATGAACCACCTGGGATTTGTTCAAATGTAGGTTGTGATTCTACAGGGCTTGAATGGTGAGTTCTCAGAAAACGCTGGTACTGAAAATCACCCTTTTGAGTAGCAGGGTGTTAAGGGGCTTCTCTTTTTCTCCATAGTTGAAGACAGGTTTCAGGTGCAACACACAGGAAGAAAAAAAATGTAAGGAGAAAAGAAGAGGAAAAGAGAACAAAGGACAAGTTTCATTTTCAGCTTTCAATCACATTTCACTGGTGAAAACACTTGCGTGGCCATGCCTAGCTGTGTGGAAGCCTAGCAGAAGGAGTCTCTAGCAGGACACCACATATAAAAATGGAAATCCATGTCTCAGGGTTGCAAAATTTAAATTGCTAGCTGAGCGCATATTATGTGAAGAATAATGAGATAGTAGAGATGATCCAGAACAGAACAAAACACAGATTCATATGTATGTTTATTTATCTACCTTCCAGATTAAATTCAATTCCCCAAGTGGTGTTATTATTATGATTATCATTATTATTAAGACGAGGTCTTGCTATTTAGTTCAGGCTGGCCTTGAACTCATGGCCATCCTCTTGCTTTAGCCTCTCAAGTGAAGTTTTATTATATAAAGCCAAAAGAGGCTGGGGATTTAGCTCAGTGGTTAGAGTGCTTGCCTTGCAAGCACAAGGCCCTGAGTTCGACCTCCGGTAACCAAAAAAAAAAAAAAAAAAAAGCCAAAAGAGAATTTTATAATTTGTAATCTTCACCCTTTCAGAAGAAAAAAACTTCACAACTGGACACAAACTGTTCTGGCCTAATATTTTCCACCTGTACTATCTCGATTAAAATCAGTGATATCTGAAAATACAGTCAGTCCTCTGTATCTACAGGTTCTGTGTGTGAACATCCAGCCAGCCACAGAGAGAATGTTTTTTGAATCATGACTGCGTTGCCCATGGAGATACCTTTTCTCCCAGTTATTCTCTAAACAGTACAGCACAGCGACTACCCCAGAAAATGTATGTAGGTTCTGTGCAAATACCTTGCCAATTTGTATGAGACCTGAACACCTGAAGATTTCAGTGTCTGAAGGAGTCCAACTTGGATACTGAGGAGGTAACTGTTCTGTGCTTTCTTGCTTTCCATTTCTGCCTCTCTCTCCCTCTCTGCAATGTCCTCCCCAGTTCCTCTTCACTTATTCCTGTCTTGCCTCACTAATACATGTCTACACCTTACACACTGGAAAGTTTCCTCTGCCTCATTATCCAGCATTTAATTCCCTAGGACTGAGGGTGAAGCTCGGGGATGAAGCACCAGCCTAGTATGCCCTGAGGCCCTGGCTTCGCTCCCCACCTACACAGACACACACACACACACACACACACACACACACACCCCTTGGATTTCTAAAATACCAAATTTCAATAAATTGAGATAACACTTAATGGCCCTGCATGATGACACACACCCGTAACTCCAGCACTCAGGAGGCTGAAGCAGGAGGATTGTGAGTTCGAGGCCAGTCTGGACTACATAATGAGATCCTGTCTCCCCCACCCCCCAAAAAAGCACATTTAATTACTATCTTTTAACATTTAATTCTGTATACATATATAGCAGTTATATTATACCTTTGCATTTAGACTGTGAATATTTCTTTTCACCTTCTTCAGAAATATTTGACAATAAATTCAACTAGAGAATTCAGGATCATGTTGGGCTCTGAAGCATTTTAATAATTTTGAGCATATCACTATCTGTGTAGCTTTGCATCATATCTGGAGAGTGACTTCCATCTGTCTTGTTTATCTCTGAGTGCCTCAGCCTGGAGCAGAGCGGAAATGATAGGCATTCTATGTTTGCCACCTGGGTAGACCTAAGGCTATTAGTGATAGGAATTCAGAGATGAAAGAAATTGAAGTGGATAAAAGACATTTGAGGCAGAGGGTTGTAGAGATGTAGAAAAAGCACAATCTCAAAGCATCAAATTCATTAATTCAATAATTATTTCATGATTATATACACGTGAACTCTGTATTCTAGAAACCCATTCCATCAGAAAGTGTAGAAAAAAGTCAGGTGGGGTAGCACATGCCTGAAATCCCAGCACTCAGGAGGCTGAGGTAGGAGGTTCACCATGAGTTTGAGGACAGTCTGGAATGCATAGCAAGACCTTGTCTTGAAAAAAAGAAAAAGAAAGAAAGAAGGAAAATGTAGAATTGTAGAAAAAAATATTAAAACATATAGTAACAAGGCATATGGAAGATAAGCAGATCAGCTAGAAGAAAGCAGAGGACATGTGTGGGGCTGTGGTAAGAGATAAGGCAGGGCGGATAGTACGGAAGGCGGCTATAGGAAGATTGCCTTCCCTGATCAAAAGTTCAGCCTCAGTTAAGGGGAGTGTCCTGTCTTCTTAAGATCATTATTCACCACAAAATGTTACTGACCTTTCCTTGTGGTGGGCGTTTCCAGGTGGTCTCTCATTTTAAAGCAAAGATCTAACCTAAGTCCAGAATTCTTGTGTAAAGATCCCCATGCATCAAGGCAGAAAATCCACTTTAATGTTATTTACTTTTAAAGTTAGTAAAGTAATAGCTATACAAGGTTTAAAATTCAAACAGATGGTGCATGCTTGTAATCCCAGCTCTGGGGAGACTGAGGCAGGAGGATCACAAGTTTGAGCCAGCCTGGGCTGCACAGCGAGTTTAAGGTCAACCTGGACTACATAGATAGACCCTGTCTCCAAAATACATACATACAGGGGCTGGGGATTTAGCTCAGTAGTTAGAGTGCTTGCCCAGCAAGCACAAGACCCTGAGTTTGATTCCCAGCACAAAAAAAACCCAAAAGAAAAACAAAACTCTCCTATCTTCCTCACTCCCACTTTTAATTCCACTTTTTACAGGCATCTGACTTTTTCTGATTTTAGATCTCCTGATGGTCAGCTCCACAATTCTAAACAAAATGCTTATAACCTTATGTCTTAATTTACCAAGTTTAAGCAGTCTTTGTTAAACCTTCATTGTAAAATAGGAGTATGTATCTCAGTTATGCTGTACCCACCACTCTTCTCCTTCCTCCTTCCCTTTTATTTTTCATTTCTTTTTTAAAGTACTGAAGTTCCAGTCCAGGACCTTCACACTGAGTTGTCGCCCAAGCTCTTATTTATTTTAATTTGAAACAGTATTTCAATAAGTTGGTAAATTGCCCAAACTAGATTTGGATTTGCAATCCTCCTGCCTCAGCCTCCCAGACTGCTGGAATTATAGGTATGTACCATCACTCCTAGCTCCCTATTTTTTATAATTACAAATTTTAGTTCTTTTACTGGTTAAATTAGAAGTTAAAATATACTTAGACCTCCATTTCTTAACCTTAGACTGTTTCTCGTTCCATAACCGTACACTGCTGTAATGTAAGAAACCTCAGACTTTCTAGCTTTCCCTTTGCCATTTTTCTCCCCTTTCACTTTGTAGTGTCTTTCAGCTATATAATTTGTAAGAATCCCGTTTCACCAAGCTGCAGCCATCTTGAGTCGTAACCGCTATGATTGCTCCTGAGGAACTCTGGTCCATTTTCCCCCACAGTTTTGCCATTAAGTGGTATCTGGAGCTTTGTGACTGGACCCAGGGCCATCAGAGCCATGGATGTCCTTGACCTCCTTGATTTTAGCTTGAGATAAACCAAGTATATTCTGGCTTGAATGAACTCACTTGTCCTCACCACTACCTAGCCGCTTCCTGTGACTCAGATTGCAGAGATACACTGTCTTGCTGCCACCCAACACACCCTTCTAGTTGTCAGACCCCAATAAATTACAGTATACTCTGCAATCCTTGATCTGTCTGCCTCTTTCTTTAGGATCATGGCACCTCACAGCTGGTTCTCATACACTGGGACCAGGTTTTTCCAAAATACCACCTCTCTTTGTCCTTCTCTCTGCCTGCCTCCCTCCCTCCCTGTCTCTGTCTCGTCTCGTCTCTCTCTCTCTTTCTCTCTTTCTCCCCTGTCTCTCTCTGTCTCTCTCTCTGTCTCTCTGTCTCTGTCTCTCTGTCTCTCTCTGTCTCTCTCTGTCTCTCTCTCTCTCTCTCTCTCTCTCTCTCTCTCTCTCTCTCTCTCTCTCGGACAGAGTCTCCCTATGCAGCCCAGTCAGCCTCGAGCTCAGAGATCTTCCTACCTCAGCCTCCCCGGTGCATCACCATGCCTGGTGTTATGGTTTGTGTCTAGATGTCCCCCCAAAGCCTCATGTGGTAAGAGCTGGATCTAGAGTGTGTGATTACTAAATTGATCCATTGATGGTTTGGCATCGTTCTGCTGGGATCAAGGATGTGAGACTGAGATTGGGGGTGGGCGTGTGGGCCGCCCTGGGGCAGGTAGCCTAGATAAAAGATACAGGAAGAAGCTAACTAGCTGCTTGTTTCATTGCTTATTTGCATACATTCCTTGCAATTCCTTACTTTACTTTGCAGCCGGTCGGCTGCCGGTCTGACACGCCAGCCCGCCCCTCTGCCATGCCGCCCTGCTTCGGACCCAGCGGACTATAGACTGAAACCTCTGCAGACTGTGAGCTAATAAACCTTTCTTCCCCTAACTTTGGGTGTCGAGTATTCTGTCCCAACAACGAGAGAAAAGTAACTAAAACCCCTGGCTCCACCGTTTCTTTTATATAGTGAAAGATTTCTAACAGAAACTCAGAATGTCACCAGAATCAACAAAGAATGGACACAGAGTATGGAAGTTTCAGAGGGCTGGGGAACAATGATGACTTCTGGGAGCGAGAGTATGTCCGAGATACTGCTCAGATGAATAAACTATTAACTATTTTAATGGTTTCTTAGTGTATGTATATAGATGATATTTTACAATGAGAATGTGGGGAACTTTATATATATATGTCTGCAAATATCCAATTCAGGGCACTGAGCCAGCCATGAGAAGATGCTCACAAAAACAGACTCCAGAACTGCTTCAGAAAGTGGCAAAAATGTTGGGGTAAGTGTGTTTGAAGTGAAGGGGAAGATTCTGGTCAATCTTTTTTGGAGCCCATCTATAAGTTTGTGTGTGTGGTGTGTGTGTGCATATCCAAGAAAAGGACTTCTCCTTATTTTTTTTAAATGAATAGGCTTTAGTTTTCCATTCACATAAAAACTGTGTGTTAATGACAAGAGTTTCCATGTGCTGCCCTCCCCCAGCCTCCTACGCCACCACCATCCATCACTGTGGTGCGTTATTATCAGTGAACCAAGACTGATGCATCATTTTCACCCAAAGTCCATGGGCTACATTAGGGTTCACCATATGTAATTCTATGAATTTTCACACTTACAGTGTCAGAGTAGTGTGTCACTGCCCTAAAATCCTCAATGTTCTGCCTGTTCATCCCCAGGGACCTGAAGCCCTCCCACCAGGCCCTACCATCTTCCAATAGCACCGCCTTGGAGACCAAGCATTTACCACATGGGCCTTTCGGTGGCACTCAAGACCCCAGCTATACCACTGGCTCCTCTTTAATTAAAACTGATATCTGTGTATCTTTATTTATATCAAAATCTTTAAATTTCAGAATATCCAGTACAATTTATATATGTACTGTATCCTTAAATGTGTAAAGATATTACTGCAACCGATGATGGCTTGCGCATCTCCTACGTGGAAATGGGAGCCATTTATTTGGTTCTAAAACAATCCAGGTGACTCGGGAAGAAATATTTCACTGTCCTAGTAGAAAAACACATATGCTTCCTCTAGACAAGTTTGAAATGAAGGCTGTTTTCCACAGTGCCAGGATCTTTGAAAAACAAATTGTGAACTACTTGTCTTTGAGTTTTTTCTGTTTAAAATATCAATACATAAACTGAACTTCATTTTACTAATTGAGTAGTACACACACACACTACTTTTTTTTTTTTTTTTTTTAGTGCTGAGGATCAACTCAGGGCCTTGTGTTTGCTAGGCATGCTCTCTACCACTTCAGCTAAATCCCCAACCCCACAACTATGTTTTCACTGTATTCTTTCCCACAAGTTTATAATGAGATAAATGATAATTTGCATATCATGTTTGCTGAAGCAAAACTTGAAACAACAAAACAGAAAATTAAAGTGGAAACTGGTGGTTGCAATAGAAATATTGGCTTAAAACCTGTTTCTGTGTGTTCAAATAATTCCTTCACATTCTGGGATGATCTGTCAAAAAGTAACAGTGGTGTTCTTGTTTCCTACCAGGAACTCACCTGGAAACCATGGCAACAGGACTACATTGCTCCTCTCTGTTAAACACATTCTAACAAAGGTTGGTGGTGGGCAGGATGTATGGGAAGGAAATAGGAGGAAAATATGTAGACCCCTCCCAAATGAAAATGGACTTTTAAATCACACGTATTTTATTATTCCCAAATTACTTCTCATCTTTATATTCAAACTTGATTCCACAAGACTTCACCATGCTTACACTAACATTTCTTATAGTAACTATGCCCATGTCGTTTTCTACTGTACACCTATTTATCAGATCCTTTTATGGTTTTTGCATGAAATTTGAATCTGCCTTAATTTCCTGATATTTCCTGAAGAGAATCAGAGCAACCAGCAACTAGAGAAAAATATGTTGCTTTTGTCTCTTGTCTTTATCTTGGAAGCAGCAGCCTGACTTTGCAAACCAATCCCTTCCTCTTCTGTCAGTGCAGGTGGTTTGTGTGGGTCTGACCTCACACGACCCTGGTGTAATCAGAACCCTGCTCTCCTCAGCCCCTGCTAGTAGTGACTGATTTAAGGATAGACATGTGGCTTGGGCTGTTCCCAGGTCCCTGGGGGCTGAGGAGGCAAAATACTACTGGGTTGAGATTGCCGCACTTCTAGAATTTAAACCAGGTACTACAGTGACACAGTTGACTCTGGGGAAAGGAGGACAACCCTAAGGAAAAAAATAAGCTGGAGACAGGTGCCCAAGACCATTGCTGGAGTCTCCAGATCCATGCTCAAATTTTACTTCTGTAAACTTCAATTACACGAGTCAATAAATGTATCTTTGGTCAGGTAGGGTTGGACTCTCCACTGGCACCCAGAAGATTCCTTATGCATATGTTGGAAAAATGACTTCCTAACATGAATTTTGTTTTTACATTTCTTCCTGCACATATTTAGATGTATTTTGTAACCATGTTTTATACACTGCGTAAACATGTACTCCCTTATTAAAAGGCATATCATTTTAATGACTTTTAAAAACAATGCTATATGTGGTAGAAGCATTCAGTTAGGAATTGGGAGACCTAAGTTCTATCCTGTTTTAATCGCAGTTGAAAACGTGAGGATGGGGCTGGGGATTTAGCTCAGTGATTAGAGTGCTTGCCTTGCAAGCACAAGGGCCTGAGTTCAATCCCCGGCACCACCAAAAAAAAAAAAAAAAAAGAAAACGTGAGGATGTTCCAGTTTCCTTCCTAAGTGTCAATATCCTTATTTGAACAGTTAGTAGTTTGAGCTGGAATTATCTCTAAGGTCACTCCCAACACTCCCAATTCTGTGACTCCTAGAAATGTAGTTTGAAGGGGGAAATGGAAAAGATTATCTTACATAGGCAGAAACAGAAGAAAAATGAAACCACTTCTCTTTCAGCAAAACATGGGCATTAATCTGAGGTGTTCATGTATAAAAACTTAGATTTGTTGGTCAAAAGAAAAGAAAGTTGTGGCAAGAATATATCCCAGTTTCCCAATATTCCCTGCCCTTTTGTAGAGGATGGTGTACCCTCACCCCTCTGAGGGCGGATGTGGCCTTATTGCTGGCCCTGCCATGAAATGTGAATGGCACTGACACGTGCCATGTCCGGGCACATGTTAAGAGCTTGCTCATATTTTATGTGTGAATATGGGACACTTGCAATTTATACACCCGAGGGCAATAAAAATAGAGATTACTACCTCATGGGGCTCTACAAAGGACAAGTCACTGATTGTGGGCAATTTTATATGCCATGTAGAAGTATGGACAACATTATCCTGGAAAAAAGGACTGAGAGCTCTCCCAGAGAAGTGTTTTGAAGACAACGATAGAAACCATTTCATAATGGAGTTTTTTCACCATTATTTTTTGGTAATCTTTCAAGATATTCTTCTTGAAAAAATACCACATAAATACCAGAATACCGTCAATAGTTGGCTAGGATTTCTAAATCGGAATCCTGCAGGTGGTAATGCTGCTGCTGAGACACCTGTGAGGACCTTCAGAGTCTAATGGATTACTGTCATATCCTAAGTCTGAGCTCACTTCTCCTTTGGTGAAATTTAAGCGCACGGACTTCTAGAAAAAGAACTTCAACATAGACAACTTGATTCGATGTAGCACAAATTGCAGTTATTTTGCCATGTCTGTACATAGAATTGTTTCTATTTTGAGTAGAGAAAATTTTGCTGTTCAATTGTAAACAGAGCATTTAAGATATTTAGGTTTATAATTTTTTGCTATTACAAAGGTGTTCCATGGCACTCAAGATACAGAAAAATGTAGCATTTATTTTTTGGCACACAGCAACGTCCATATATTTTCCCCTACTTCAACACAGATAAGACATTCATTGCCCATAGGGTGAGCCTATGACCAGTTTATGCTGGTTACCTTGGCATAAATAATCCTTTTGGCGGGGAGGGGCTGAGGATCGAACTCAGGGCCCTGAGCTAAATCCCCAGCCTCATTTTTCTTTTTCAGAAGTATCTCAGTTTGGACATTGTGTAGTCCACACTAGTATCAGTCATTATTTTGTCTCCCTCTTTGTCTCTGCTGGTTAGCACTAGAACCAGTTTATCTCAGTCCAGAAAAATGGGAACAATCTATAATTAATCCATTTCTGTTTGGAATGTGAGCTTTCCCGGAGCCTGGGTTCCTTTTTTTTTTTTTTTTTTTTTTTTGGTGGTGCCGGGGATCGAACTCAGGCCCTTGTGCTTACAAGGCAAGCACTCTAATCACTGAGCTAAATCCCCAGCCCCGGAGCCTGGGTTCTTGATGGCCACTTCTCCCAGATGCTGACATATCCATTCTCGTTTCCACCCAGTCCCCACACACCCAGGGTTTCGGGCCCTCCCTCCACTCTTGGGTTAGTTTAAACTACCCCAACCTATACCACCACCAATAAACAGACAAATAGCTTGTAAATTTTATGGACAAAAACATCGTATGTCGGTGTTCTAATCTGTAGTTTTGCAAGTTCGAACCCAGGCTGGGCTACTTAGCGAGACCTTGTCTCAAAAAACAAAAGGCTGTGGATGTAGCTCAGTATGAAGGCCATGGGTAAAATCCTTAATCCAAAAGCTTCAGAAAGCTAACACCTCATTGGAAAATCATCCTCATGATGCTGGAATTGGAAATGGCAGTGATTTCTTGAGCAGAACGAAAAGGAATAAACTATAAGGGAGAGCGATAAATAGGACCACTAAAATTTAAAATCCTTGCACATCAAGAGGCCATTAAATGTAAAAAAGCAAGGGCTACACAGTATACTATTCACAAATAACTTTTCAAAAAGATATTTAATAGCTAATAATTTCATGTTTTCTGAGCAGAGAGCATCCTGGAAGTATCAGACAATGGAAAACACTGAAAACTCACATCTATTGCTTCTCGGCCTTACCAAGTGAAAACTCAAACCTGCAGTTCACCAAGAGGCAACAAACTGACTTATGTGATCATTAAATTTGGTTATTACATCAGTCTCCCTAAAGTGCTGGTTTCTGCAGTTTCAATTACCCACAGTCAATTGTGGTCCATAAATACTCAATGGAAATTTTCAGAGATAAACTATTAAATCATATGCTGTTCTGAGTAGCATGATGGAATCTTGTGGGTCAGCATATCCACACTGTATACACTACCCCTCAGTCTGTTGGGAAGGCACCTTGAATGTAAGACTGAGTGTGGTGTCACAGTGACTGTATTCATATAACCCTTGTTTTATTTAACAATGGCC
Organism: Hystrix cristata; assembly: GCA_004026905.1. Lineage (NCBI taxonomy): Eukaryota > Metazoa > Chordata > Mammalia > Rodentia > Hystricidae > Hystrix > Hystrix cristata. The sequence continues at coordinate 91,647 of PVJO010005904.1, forward strand.
CCAAAGTGCAATAGTAGTAATGCAGGCAATTCAGACATGCCAAAGAAAGGCTGTGAAGTGCTTCTTTCATGTAAAAACGTAAAAGTTTTTATGAAAAAAAATTTATCACTTCTGCTAAAGAATGTATCCCCTTTGGGTAAAGGGAGGAATTACTTACTGTATGTAATTTCTAATTATACAAAAAGTAAATGAAAACCCACTTCATCAAGTGATTATGGGTTTGATTGCCATGTTTAAATTCTTTCACTTACTGGATTGTACTTATGTGTGCGTGTATTTAAAAGAAGACAGGTTATTTTGTTCAAACTGAAAGCCCAACAATGAGAGGTGATTGCAGCTGGGTTGAGCCTGTGACTACTATCAATAGCAGGTTTTCTTGGTAGAGTGGTGGGTGAATACTAGGTCTCAGCTTGCAGGTGGATGGGCTGGCTTCACAGTGAAACCTCCATCCCCTGCCTTAAGTATGTCTTCCTGTAACAGAGTGGAGAAATTGATACAAGTTGCATTTCCCAGACTTCCTTACAGTTAGGGTTCTAGATTTTCTTTTTCTTGTACCGCTAGAGACCGAACCCAGGCTTTCACACTAAGCTATATCTCAATCTCTTTTTTATTCTTTAAAATTTTTAAACACTGGGCTGGGGATTTAGCTCAGTGGTTAGAGTGCTTGCCTCACAAGCGCAAGGCCCTGAGTTCAATCCCCGGCACCAAACAAAATTTAAAGCACTAAATCGCTACATTGCCCAGGCTGGGCTAGAATTTGTAATCTTCGTGTGTCATACAGCAGCTTTGTATCGCAGGTGAATGTGAATCTTTTATAACGAGCTCAAGAAAACCTGCCTGACTTTAATCACAGGAAGGAGACATTATCTTATTACACTGCACAGTAAGTGAACTTGCTTCACTGTATTTACAGCCCTGGAAACAACAGTCCAGAACAAAGGTTGTCATAGCCTCTGCTAAAAGATGTGGAAAGATTCAAAAGAACCAAGAACGGTCTACCAGCGATATTAGCTGACTTTCCATTTAAACTATAACCTCTCTTGTTTTAAAGCCCAAACCAAGTCTTTCTTTTTTTTTTTTTTTTGTGGCTGGGTTTTGCTATGCAGTTCAAGCTAGCCTTGAACTCACTATGTAGTCCAGGCTGGCCTCGAACTCCTGGTGAGACTCCTGCCTCAGTTTCCCGAGTGCCAAGTGCCAGGGTTACAGGCGTGTGCCACCACACCCAGCCCCAAGTCTCTTTTTTTAAAACTACACCTGAATCTAGTCACGGAATTTAACAAACATATACAATCTGGACTAATTTGCAATATGCTTTCTATTCATTTCAGCCATTAGAAAACACCATAGCAGTCACTGTTAAAAGTATCCATCCATAAATTACTTTTATTTCTCATTAAATGAGCAGTCATTAGCATATTAATAACAGATATGTTTATTATTCCATATCCATCAGTGCGGCTTTCAATACCACTTGAAACATGCATATCGTCCTAGAGACAATCAGTTTTCCAGTGCTTCTTATTTGATACACATTACTGCAAAGCCATTATAAATTACTGAGGAGGTATTTGGTTAAAAAAATAAACAATAAATCATACTGCCCATATAAATAAACTCTTGTTATTGAACAAGAGTTTAACAGTATTTATCTGGCAATTCCTGTTAACTGGAAAACATCATGGATCCATTGACATACTTTTGTTTTTAAACTGGTGCAACCTTGTATAATTTTTGCAGATAGTTTTTATAAAGTCATTCTTTATTGTTGCAGGTAGTTTGATGAAAAGATTGTACTCAATTTATGAAAGTCCAACAAACCTCTAAATATTTTAAACCAATTATTAATGAAAAAAACCCACTGACACACATAATTTTTTGAAAACTTTTTTTTTTTCAATTTCTGTACTTACTCATGGCAGTAAAATAATTCTCTCAAATTAAGGCACTAAAAGGGCAATGCAACTCCCACTGAAAGTGTTCTAAGAATAATTTACATTTCAAACAGTGCATACATTTCTTATATGTTTGTTAACTTAATGTCTTTATCACTTAAAACCACAAAGAAATACATTATACAATTACAGAAATGATGTACCCCACAAAATGCTTTTAAACTTGGTTCTTTTGTACAGTTAGTTCCTAATGTCTGTAGTAGTAAAATAACTCAATATGGCTTGGCAAAAATGCATAGATTAAATGTAATTTTCTTGTCTTCTCCCATTCCCCAATCTACAAATTTGCTGAGACATATACAGTATTTTGTAAAGCATAATATATTTAATTTCTCCATCAAGTCCACCATGGGCAATCAATAGTAAGGCTTTTATAATTCTACAGTGAGGGCACTGAAGTTCAAGTGATTTCACTGCTTTCTTAAAATAGTTTTGTATAATCTTGCAAGAGCACAAAAAAGTCACTTAAAAAAA
>PVJO010005905.1:0-94133 GCA_004026905.1 Hystrix cristata
CAGCAGTGGAGGAGGGTTCCTTTTTCCCCGCAGCCCTGCCAGCACTTGTTATTGGTTGATTTCTTGATAATAGCTATTCTTTCTGGAGTGACATGGTATCTTAGTGTTGTTTTGATCTGCATCTCTCGAATGACCAATGATGTTGAACATTTTTTCATATATTTATTTGCTATTTTTATTTCTTCATCTGAGAAATGTTTATTCATTTCAGATGCCCATTTTTGGATAGGGTCTTTTAATTTGGGGGGTTTGATCTTTTTGAGTTCTTTATGTATTCTGGATGTTAGACCTTTGTCTGAGGGACAGCTGGCAAAAATTTTCTCCCAGTCTGTGATTTTTCGCCCTACTCTATTAGTAATTTCTTTTGCTGTGCAAAAGCCTCTTAATAGGATGTGGTCCCAAGCATCAGTTCTTTGAATTGTTTCGCGTGCAGTCTGAGTTTTATTCATAAATTTTTTTCCAACCCCTATGTCTTCGAGAGTTCTTCCTATTTTATTCTCCAGGAGATTTATTGTTTCTGTTTTTATGTTTAGATCTTTGAGCCATTTTGATCTTAGTTTAGTACACGGTGAGAGACATGTATCTAGTTTTAGTTTTCGGCATGTGGTAAGCCAATTTTTCCAGCACCATTTATTAAAGAGGCTATCTTTCTTCCAGTGACGGTGTTTGGCTCCTTTGTCGAAGATGAGATATTTGAGTGTGTTTGGAGTTATTTCTGCATCTTCTAGCCTGTTCCATTGGTCCTCGGGTCTGTCTTCGTGCCAGTACCATGGTGTTTTTATCACCGAAGCTTTATAATATAATTTCAAGTTGGGGACTGTGATGCCCTTGCCTTATTCCTGTTGCCCAGAGTTGTTTTTGCTATTCTTGGTCTCTTCTGGAAATTTTTTTTTTTTTTTGTGCCAGGGATCAAACTCAGGGCCTTGTGCTTGCTGGGCAAGCACTCTAACCACTGAGCTAAATCCCCAGCCCCTGAAATTATATTTAAAGATTATTCTTAAGACAAGATTTTGAAATAGTGAGTAAAAGTTAATCTTGCCCTGAAGCAGTATAGCTTGTTATGTATGAAACACAGTTCTTCCATACTTCCAGCAGAGAGCAGCACAAACACATTTTTAGAAGTAGGCACATTTTAAAAACAAAAGTTGCATTTTAGGAGAAAAACAATCTGAATAACTCATTATATATGTTAGTTAAGTAATGATAGACAAGAAATATTTGTAATACTTTATTTTTGAGTTCATGTTCTTATATGTATTTTATAGGTATAGAGTAGTACACATTAAATCCATCAGACAACTTTCAGATTCCTGTGCATATTTTATCCTGAAATTGTAACTAGGGATTTGCATAATACATGTTCTAGATATAGTGCATAGAACTTTCACCTGTAAATGTTTTTAAAGTGTTTATGTAGTCATAAAATGAAATGTTCTCTTTGGCTTCTTAGAAACATCAAGATTTAAAAAAAATGTTTAATTTGTTATTTCTGTAGCGTAATGTAGGAAAAAAATAACATCACACAACACATCAGCAGCTTATTTATTCCATTTGAAAATGATAACACTCATGACTTTTTCTCCTGAAAGATAACAATATGAAAGAGAAATCATCAATAGCTGTGGGTTACAGTCTAACATTATAAATGCATATTCTCAAATTTAAGGATTTAAGGTAGGAAAATTATGAAATAAAACTATTTGAATCAAAAATTTTATTTCCTTATTTTACATTAGAGGAGTTTCCACTCCTTTTTCTACTTTCCTTACTAACAGTTTCTATCTGAAGAGTGGAAGGTAACTGATGAGGTTTTCTGCGCCTATGTTTGGGCCATTTTGCCCCCTGCTCCTGCTGCAGGCTTCCCGAGCAGAAGGAAGCTTGGCTGTGCATTGCTGTCAGCCTGTCCGTGCCGGATGTTTTCCTACTGCCCAGCGCAGTGTAATTGTTTAGGTATATCTGTATCATATTCATGGTTAAATGTTTGCATTTGTATTTATTTTTAGGTTATTTGAAATAGATAAGAATAATATGTTTTTATTAATTGTAGTTATTTTTGTCTTTCCCTCTGTTTGTTCTTTGTTTGTTTGTTTGTTTGTTTGTTTCTTTCTTTCTTTCTTTGTTTCTTTCTCTCTCTCTCTCTCTCTCTCTCTCTGTCTCCTTCCTTCCTTCTTTCTTTCTTTTCATGTACTAGGGATTGAACCCAGGGCCTCGCACTAAGCTACATCCTCAATCCTTTTTTATTTTTTTGTTTTGAGATGGGGTCTTACTAAGTTGCCCAGGCTGGGTTTAAATTGCTTCAGCTTCCCCAAGTGCTGGTTTTACAGGTGGGCACCACCATGCCGGGTTTAATTAACCTTTATTTCTTTCACCTTATTTTGATATAAATATGGTTAACATTTTAAAATATTATTTGATTTTTTTTGAACTAGAAAGAAAAAAATATAAAAATATATTACATTGAGTAAGGATGGTAATAAATGGGTTTAGGTTGTATGTATTTTTCCACTTAAAGTACCTGGCCGTCTTTCTCTATTAGATTGTAAACTCTTATAAAACAAGAGTTTAGATTGTAAACTCTTATATTCTGCTTTCTTTGTTAAGTCCATTAGAACTGATTGTGATGGGTGCTCAGCATAGTAAACATTTTTGGCTGGCTGACTCCCATGTAAAATTCCAAAATGTGGATTCTTATATCTTTGTACCAAAAATCTGAACAACCTAATAAAAAAGAAAATCTTGGTTTCTATACCGTAGAGCACACTAAAAGTGAATAGAGGCTGATAAGGCTTTGAATTTATGGGAAGAAAATGGAAAAGCGATTTAGAATTATTCGTTAAGACTTGGGAAATCTTTCTCTTTCAAGTTTAGTTGTGTTTAATTATACACTTACGAAAGCACTAGGGTTCCTTCATGCCAAGTGTCTTCTAGACATATCAAAGCCCAAATTTGAGTTCATTTGAATTACAACAAATAAAAGCTTTTAATTCTTCTTTGAATTTTAATAAGCGGGACCACTACTCTTGGACAGATGAGCAAGTATTTTGCTGTGAGGGCACCTGAGCCTTATGAAACCCAAACTGTTGGATCGATGGTCCTTCCAGCCCCACCTGAACCTGTCGTTCCCCAGAAAGCCTTGTCAGTCCTAGAGGGGATCTGATAGGTTTCCGCGCAACTCAACCTTATGTGGAAATTATGGGCTATATTTTGCTTGTTCTAGTACTTTACTTTTCTGAATTATTATTTTTATACTCAGTTCCTGATATGTGGTTAAAATAGCCAATCAGGGACATGATGAAAGTTAAGCTGTTTTAGTGTTTGTCATCCATCTCAGCTGTGTTTTTAAAAAAAGCCTTCTGCGGTATTCTTTCATTCGGTGTGGGTCACAGCTGTTTAGTCAACATGTATGTGAGACACCTTTCTCCAGCAAGAATATATAGCAGTTGTTAATATGTAAATAAGGACTATGTAACTGTGGAAGTAATATGGTAAAATTTTAGGTAAAGAAAGATCTATAATTTAAACACAAGGGAATGTTTTTATTACTACCAAATTATAGCTAAAGGGGCTTTAGTTATTTGTTAGTTATTTTTTCTGCATCTTTATATTTATTTGTCTTTCACTAAAGTATATGCTACAGAGACTTACATTTTATCTCTATTTTTTACAGTGGATTATTTCTGTATTGTTTTTGTAAGTTCTTTTTTTGTGCATGGATTACATTTATTAAAAAATAAAGTAAGTTTTCAGGAGCTATGTCAGTACTATTGAAAAACCAAAGAGTTACCTATGTGGGTATTAAAAACTTTGCTTCTCATTTATAAGTGAAAGCCAATCATTCGGGACTACTGAATGTTCTGAAGGTATTGTTCCTAATCTCAAGGATGCTTATTTCAAATTGCTTTCTGACTACAAATAGTAAAGCCTGTGATAAAATCCTTGACATTAATTTGCTTTTTGAAAGTAAAATATTCCTCTTCTTCTACTCTTACCTGCTAAAAAGAAAAGGATTTCTTTCTTAATAGTATTTTTTTTCTCTTTTTTCAACAGAGGTTCTAAAAGACTATGTCAAGCCAGATGGGGAATGTTTGGAATTGTTTGCTCGAAATCTACAGCCAGGTTGGACCAGCTGGGGCAATGAAGTCCTCAAATTTCAGCATGTGGATTATTTTGTTGCTCTGGAGTCTGGATGCTGACTGTGACCAGCAAGTCACGCTTTCTGTGGTGTGTGCACAGCCCTTCTCCCTTCGTCCTAGCAGTTTCCCTTTCCTCACCAGTAGGATCTGGGCTTCTAGTAGTGATCAGAAATGACTACCCTTCCTGTAATTTGAGCCAGACTTTACTTCGGTCACACTAATACCCCTTGTTCTTCTAGACCACAGTGTAAGGGGTCAGGAGTTAGAATGAAGGTCAGATTATGGTGTTGAGAGTTCCAAAATTGTGCACTGTGGACCGCAGGACACAGTCCTGCCCATGCGTGTGTTTTGTTTGGTCCAAACAAACAAATAGAAAACTTCATGTCACAGTCCAGATTTCTGCTTTTCTTTACATATCAGAAGCTCTTGTTCCCTGAGGCCCCCGCTTTTTCCTGCCTCAGATACCGCACAGCTGACTCCTGCCAGTCTCGTTTTACCACAGGGCGCCAGAAACACCTGAACTTGGACCTCCGCTGTCATGTAAGATTCTGGGGAGAGCACCCTGTAGCTGCCGAGCACAGCCTCCCTGTACGGAGGCGACGCAGCTGCTTTGCCGAGTTTTAAGTTGTACTTAATATTACTTTTCAAATACTTCTTGGTTTTGCTGGTTTTTGTAGAAGAAAATTAAAAGATATTTCTTAGAAACACTGCTTATAATTGTGAAAAAGTGTATATTACTAACAGATTTTCTACAAATAAATATTTTTCTACTGAGTTAAAAATTGTGTTTTTTTCTTTTGTGATGGCGGGGATGGAACCTGGGGCCTTCATGCCAGGCAAGCGCCTGCCACTGAGTTACGCCCTGGCTTTGCTAAGTAAAATATTTTGACGGAAGTGACTTTTTGAAAAGTGTGCTGGTTTATTATGGATAATGTTTTTTAACGTCGAGGTATAGTTCTTAGGTAATACAGTTCTTCAATTTATAGTGTAGAGTTGAGTGAGTTTTGAAAACATGAACAGTTGTCTGCCTACCACCATAATCGTGACAGAAAACGTTCCTATTTCCACTAAACCTCTCATGTGTCTGTGTCCCTTTGTAGTCAATCTCTTCCCTCCTCCTGGGCCCTGACAAATGGTGATTGACTTTCTGTCATGAGTTTTGCTTTTTTAGAAAATTTCGTGTAAGTTGAATCACACAATGTTTTGTGTCTGTCTTCTTTTTACTAAGTTTAGAAAAGTGTACTGTTGACAAATCATCTATGTAATTTTATCCACTGAATAAAATGTTAGATTGAAATGATTCTTTGATTAGCTTGTTGGTTTATTTACTGATTTCATCAAAGAAAAATAGCTGATTTTTGAGGTTTATTTCTTGAGTCTGAGAATAATATCAGGCTTAATTTTGTGCATACAAAGGTACATTAATTTGTTATTTAAAAGGAAAAATGTATTGGAAGCAAACTTATCACAATCTCATTTGAAATTCTTTTCATCTTCTTGAGGTATTTACAGATTTTATATAGTTTGTGGAAACATTTTATCCTTACCAGCTTTTTGGACTTTTCATTTTTGTATCATGAATATTGATAGTGGAAGAGAAAAAGAATTTGTTCAGGGACTCTGGTATTCAAGCAGTGGGGGTTTCAGTCTCCACTCTGGTCCGCAGTTGTACAATCTCTGGGCCTTGTTTGTAACACCTGTTTAATTATTAGGCTCTTTTTGTTTGTATTTTAATTTTTAATTTTATTTTAATGGTGCATTTGAGATGTACATAGTGATAACATTCATCATTGGGGATTTGTACCTGTACATGATCTACCTTGTTGCTTCTTTTTTTCTGTTTCCCTTCCCTCCCTTCACCGCCCCCTTATTTATAAAAGCTTTGTTTCCATTTTTTCCTTCTATTCCTTATTTCTCTTGTCCCTCTCTTCCTTCCCCTGCCTCGTTCCCTTTCCCATTTGAACACTTTCTTCCCTTTCCCAATATAATGCATTTTAGTCTTTATTTACACTTCAGTTTCTCACACCAGAGAAACAATGTGGTATTTAAACATGTGTGTCCGATGTATTTCCCTTAAGAGTATGGTCTCAAGATGTACCCATTTACCTAGACATGTCTCAAGCTTATCGTTCTTTATGGCAGAGTAGTGCTCCATTGTATAAAAGAACCACATTTTCTTTATCCATTCAGCCATTGATGGGCATTTGGGCTGTTTCCAAAATTTTGCTATTACAATCTGTGCCGCTATGAAGATGACTGTGCAGGTATCGCTGAGGTATGATACTTTTAATTCTTTTAGGGAGATACCAAGAAGGGGAATAGCTGGGTCAAATGGAACCTCTAGTCCTAGTTGCCTGAGGCGTCTCCACACTGATTTCTGTAGCGGTTGCACCAGTCTACACTCCCACCAACAGTAGGCTCTTTTTGAAGTAAAAGACGACTCTGTACAGTGTAACAGTAATACCTTTTGAGAACAAAAAATGAACTTTGACATCATCACTCAGCTTTAGCTAACTGACTGTAAGGTGTTTTCATTTAGTGCTTTCTATGTATTATCTTTATAACTTGTAAGAATTTTGTAGGTTTTTTACTGTCATATTTCTTCTATAGGCTAAAGGTCTTTTAAGACTTTTGGTTATGATATTTGAGCAAAGAGATGGAACTAACACTTGTTAATATGTGTTACACTGTGTATACTTTTCACATATTTTGTTGTATTCAGTCTTTGTACAGCCCTAAGAGATTCTCTTTTCATTTTTTTTTCAATTTTTATTTTTTTATTAGTCCATGTTTGCAGTACACAGTAATCATATTCCTTGTGGGGAGTTGGTACATGTAAATAATGCATCTCAATTCTTTTTTCAACCTCTTCCCCTTCACTCCCTCTCCCCTCCCTCCATCTCTTGGTTCCCTTTGTGTTTGCAAAAGATCTGTCTCCCTGTTACCTATTATCTTTTATTCTGATCTTTATTTATATTTTGAGTTTCTCATATAAGAGAAACCATACAATATTTAAACTCATTTGTCCAATTTATTTCACTTAATACCATGGTCTCAATATACATCCATTTTCTTAAAAATGACCCATTTATCCTTCTTTATAGCAGAGTAGTACTCCATTGTATATAAATACCATATTTTCTTTATCCATTCATCTGTTGATGGACGTATACTCTGCTTCCAAGATTTAACTGTTATGAATTGTGCTGCTGTAAACATGGGTGCATGGACCAGTATAGTATGATGTCTTTAACTTTTGGAAAGATAACTGGCAGAAGAATAGTTGGGTCAGATGGAATTTCTGGTTTTAGCCTTTTGAGGCATCTCCTTACGGATTTCCATAGTAGTAGCAGTAGTAGTTTATGTTCCCACTAGCAATGTAGAACAGTTCCTTTTCCCCCACAGCCTTACTAGCATTTGTTATTATTTGATTTCTTGATGATAGCTATTCTTTCTGGTTTAAGATAAAATCTCAAGTGCTGTTTTAATTTGAACTTTTCTAGTGGCCAGAGATGTTGAGCACTTTTTCATGTATTTATTGGCCACTTGTACTTCTGAGAAGTGTCTGTTCATTTCCCGGGAATAGTTGGCAAATTTTCTTCCCCATTCTGTTGGTTGTCTCTTCACTCTGTGGGTAGTTCCCTTTGGTGTGCAGAAGCTTTTCCACTTGTGGTCCCATTTGTTGGTTCTTGGCACTATTCGTTGTGCATCAGCGGTTCTGTGAAGGAAGTCCTTGCCTTCACCTGTATCTCCAAGAGTTTTACCTATGTCATCTTCCAGCAGACTGTATTTTAACAGTTAAATCTTTGATAATTTTGATTTTAGTTTAGCACATGGTGACACATGGGTCTAGAGTCAATCTTCTGCATGTGGATAACCAGTTTTCCCAGCACTATTTGCTAAAGAGGCTCCCTTTCCTCCCGCGTATGGTTTTGGGGCGCTTTTTCTGTCTCTAAACGCGTAGTCGAGTAATGAAGCTGGAGTTGTCATGGACTCCAGAGGCTGTGCTGGGTGCTGAGTAGGAGCCCGGATGCGGTGCCGATGACTGATGTGATACTGCTGCACTCCAGTCTGTCCTCTCTGGCTCCAGGGTTTGGCCGTGAAGTCACATAAAAAGAATCCTCCCAGCTGCTTTTGTACCAAAGGGTCAGGCGCTAACATTGCTCAGGACACTTGGGGAGGAATCCTGTCTCCTGACATCATTTCTTCACAACTCCTGGACTTTGTCTTGACTCTTTTTCACCCTCCCACACGGAGCCCGGAGTGTAAAATCACAGAAAAGTTCTTTACTCTTGGGAAGCAGATACTCTAGTCCAAGTTTGACTTAGTTTCTTTTAGTTCTCTTGGTTCACAGTCTTTTTGTGTACAAGGCGGTTACTTCACTGTAGCCTGTGCAGTCTAAAAGCAACTTGTCTAGGTTTGAGCCACAGCTGGCTTTTGACTGTGGGCAAGTTAGTTGAGTCTCTAGGCCTGAGTGTCTTCTCCCGCTGTAGACACAAGCAAGAATAGCCAACCTCAAGCAGTTGTTACAAAGATGAAATGAGTTGATAGATGTGAGGCACATTGACCAGTGCTTAGAATGTTTTAAACACTCAGTAAATGTGAGGAACCCTTGTATTTTTTCAATTTCACGTCAAAAAGTTTCTTTCTTATGCTCTAGATTCAGGGAACTCATTACAGTTTAAATGTTAGTTCCATTCTTTTGCCTGTGGATTTTCTGTTTTATTCTTAACTTCTTAGGGTCAAATTTTCTAATCTGTACCTGAATTCACACATGAGGAATCTATAAAATCTTTCTTTGTTCCCGTGGTGGTCCAACCTAAAAACAAAACAGGCTATATGTGGCTTGGGGGCTGGCTTAGCTGCTGTCTTGCGATAGGCTTTGTCTACTTTGTCCTGTTTAATTATCAAATTTGTTGACTCCAACTTACTCTCGTTGGAAATTTCCAGGCTCCCAAATCTTACCTTTTCAGGCTTACTGCCCTAGAGAAACACATCTTGAGGAATTTTTATACATTCAGCTTTACGAAGACATTGGTTTTCTTTTTAAAATTTAGTTTAAAATTAATAATTTTTTTGTGGTATGTATTCAATGCAGAGCCTCATGAGAGTTAGACAAGTCTCCTGTCACTGAATTCTACCCACAACCCTTATTTATTTATTTACAAATTTTGAGATGGAGTCTTGCTAAGATGCCCAGGCTAGAACCTGTTTTATTATGCCACAATGAACAAGGTACTCTATCTGTTCAACTTTTCCTCCACTTGTATATTTGATCACAATCCATACCGTTTCCTTTTGTGGCTTACAGTCTGTCTTTGGGAAACACCAACGAGGAATGGGGCTAACCCGTGATTCACATCTCATATCTGGTCCCGACAGCCAGCTGTGACATTGGCATTGTCCATGTACCTTCCTTCTGAACGTTAGTTTTGCGGTAGTTTGAGGGCTGGAATGGACAGCAAGTGCCTCTGTGTCTGTCACAACCTCTCTCTGTCCACCTGTTCTCTAGGGCTCATTAGTCCCTAGGGTCCTTAGCATAAGGAGTCATAAACTCAGAAGCTTCTAGAAGCTTCACAAAGTGTGGCAGAACTCCTGTTTTGACAGCTATTTCAGTGCATGCATTTCACAGCTATCTCAGTACCAACCATAAGGTAAGAAATAGCCCACCAGATTTCTACTAATTCTTCTCGATCATTGTGTTGCTGTAGGTAAACTAAAGCTGGAAGAATTTACTCAACAGCATGTAATGGAGATGCAGGGTTCTTTTAACAAAGGTTTGAAAGAGTCCACATAAGACTATGGAAACACACTAAAGATAACATCTCAGGATCTGCAAGAGCGGCCCGCAGGGGGTCAACGGCACCATACTTCATCACCAAGCCCTGGGAAGTAGAAACGTCACTTGCAGTGTTCTCAAGAGCCATGCAGCTTGTTCACTGGTGGGACCTGGGGCCGATGCCAACAGGGAAACACGCGAGGAGAGCAAAAACCACCCGCCACAGCCTTGGTGTGTGCTGGTGCCCCAGAAGCCGAGTTACTGAGTGGTCAGGAGGATTCAAGCTGGGTGGAACTGGAGTCAGTTCTGCCAAAGAAAGACCGAGTTTGGAATCAGACCGGTCTGGATTATGTTGTCTGTGGGGAACAGTTTTTCCCTGGAAAGTAGTTTTCTAGCAGCTTGAAGCTGACTTTCCAAATTGTTACTTGGTGACCGGACAAAGTGGCGCAGAGCTCCCCTGGTGGCCGTGCCGTGCAGGACACCCAGGCTGCAGATGGGCTGCCTTGAAATGTCCACCAAAGCTCAACCCAAAGATGGTATCTCTTTCTTTAGACGCCTTCTCCTTCAGTAGGTTATAGGAGGGCAGACCAATTTCCGTTTGTTTCTTCTGCCTGGAAAGGGAAGCAGAATGTGCCTCTCCAACGTATGCCTTTCCGTGAACATTATTTTGAACTAAAGCAATCGAGAAGCAGAAACAAGAAAAACTCTCTGCCTTTCCCCTGGTTGCCTAAAATTAGGACATACGTTTACAAAAATTTCCTTCATTCCTTCTCTGCGAGGAAGGGCAGGAGTCACCCAACTGATAGGTAGTATAGATCCTCATCTGCCTGGAGTGCACCAGAGAAATTCACATAAATTTCATTCACTAACCTTTTTCTACCATTAGTTTTCCATGTATGTCTATTCACAACTTACTACTGTGTGAGACTCACAGTCCTTTTCTTTTGTCCTATCACTTCTCTAAAATTTTAGATTATTCTTTGTTGATGCTGTATAAGCCTGAATTCAGAGCCACCTCTTTGGAGATCATTCATTCCCTGGGGATCTCATATGTATATATGAGGTATATGTGTTAATAAACTTCCATTTGTTTTTCTCTTGTTAGTCTGTCTTTTTTTCAAGAGATTGGAAAGATAGAGGGTGTTTTAGTTATTTTTCTCTCGTTGTTGGGACAGAATACTTGACACCCAAAGTTAGGGGAAGAAAGGTTTATTAGCTCACAGTCTGCAGAGGTTTCAGTCTATAGTCCGCTGGGTCTGAGCGTGGCAGACCGGCAGCCGGCCGGCCGCAAAGTAAAGTCAGGAAAATGCAAGGAATGTATGCAAATAGGCAATGCAAACAAGCAGCTAGTTAAGCTTCTTCCTGTATCTTTATCTAGGCTACCTGCCCCCAGGGCGGCCCGCACTCCCGCCCCCAATTTCAGTCTCACATCCTTGATCCCAGCAGAACAATCCCAAACCGATCAATGGATCAATTTAGTAATCACACACTCTAGATCCAGCTATCTCTTACCACATGAGGCTTTGGGGGGACATCTAGACACAAACCATAACAGAGGGAAAATAGATTTTTCTCCTCTCATACCAACCTACTTCAGACTGCCAATATTTATTTATTTGGTGTTGGGGATCAAACTCAGGGCCTTGCACTTGCTAGGCAAGCACTCTAACCACTGAGCTACATCCCCAGCCCCCTAGACTGCCAATATTTAGTTGAATGGTTGAACTGACTCTTGGCCTTGGAGTACCTTTGGGTTTAATTGACTAGACATTCCCCCTGCAAGAAATCAGTATAGCAGACCACAGTGTACAGTCAGATGCGAAGAGCTGTGGGTGGATGGAAAGCAATGCAGACGTTTAGAGAAGCAGATCTCTTAGCGATCATGAAATAATGTGAGAAGTGGAGAGCAGAAACTGTCCCGATTAGATTTGGGTTTCTTTCCTAACTCTAGGTGGTAGTGGCCATAATGTAGTTACTGGAAATAAGCCACTAAAATCAGAAGAGTTACAAAGGAATCATTTTGCTCTCTAGATTATAAACTTTAAAATATTTTCCTAGAAATGTAGAAGATATTAATACACACTATTTTATCAGTCTAACAGAACTAGACGTTAATTAACTGAGGATTCTAAAAGGCCTGTTTCTCTTCACTCTCCATTTTTTAAATAACTGTACACGAATTTCAAGTGTATAGTTTAATGAGTTTTAACTTTCATGTACACCCCTGAAGCTACTGTCACAAACAAGATAAATGATTATCACCACCCTCAATTTTTTCATAATTTGTTATAATCCATCTCATCCTGAATGTCTTCCCCATCTTATCTTTTCCCCAGGCAATCACACCAGTCTACTCTCTAGAATGGTGTCCATTTTCTGAATTTTACCTAGATGAACACATACTCTTTTTTTTGCATAATTTGAGAATTTTAAGATTCTTCCTTTTGGTGATCAGTAATTTCTTCCTTTTTATTGTTGAGTAGTATTCAATTGTACTAGTTTTCTGTTGCTTATGCAACAAATTACCACAATCCTAATGGCTGTAAAGAGTGCCTGTTCTCTCGGTTGTTGGTTGTTTACCGGGCAGGGTCGGATGCCTTTAGGCTCTTAGAAAGCGGAAAGGAAGGTGTGGCCAGGCTGAGCTCTCCCTTGGAGGCGCTAGGGGAGTGTCTCTTATAGGCTCACTGGGGCTGCTAGTGGGGTCCAGGTCTGCGTAGCTGTAGGATCCAAGTAGTGCTACTTCGATTTGCAGACTTAATTCTTTACTCGTTTCTGGTCACAAACTGTACTGGACCAGAACCAAATCAAATTTCCTTTAAGATCAACATTGAATCTAACCATTGAATTTGATTCGGTTCTCATCCAGTTTGGTTTGCAATAAGAATCATAGAAAGAATTAAGTTCATGAACGGAGGCACCGCTATACCCATTTCCTTGTGTCTGTGGGGGAGGAACCCTGGCTTGTGGGGGGTTTCCTGTCCTTGCACGTGGGCCCTCTACCTTCAGACTTGATGGCCCATCGATTGTCACCTGATACCCTTCTATGTCCCTTTTTGGAGAAAGTTCTCTGCTTTTAAAGAGTTTTGAGGTTAGATTGAGTCCACCTGGATAATCTCCCTTTTTAATACATTCTTTTATTTGCTAATATTTTGACGAGCATTTTTATGTCTACGTTCATGAACTCTATTGGCTTCTAGTTTCCTTTTTCTGGTACTGCCTGCCTTGTTTCCATATCAGGTAATGCTGGCCTTACATTATGAGCTGGGAAATGTTCCCTCTTTGATTTTCTTGAAGAGACCTGTAAAATTGGTATTAGTTCTTTCAATGTGTGATGAGATTTGGTAGTGGAATCATCTGGGGCTGGAGATTTTTCAGGAGCTTACAAAAAATTCAATTTAATGGTTATAGAATTATTTAAATTTTCTGTTTCACCGTGGTAGGTTTTGGTAATTTGTGTTTTTTGAGGAAATGATCTATTTCCTTTAGTTTGTGCAATAGTGTCCCGAAGAGAAAACTTTGAGATATTGAAATGCTGCTGATAAAATCCAATTTGCTTTTTTCTTTTATAGTTGATAATTTTTCTATCCTATCTTAAGAAATCTTTACTGAACCCAATTTCATTATGACTTTCTATTGTTTTCTTCTGATTTTTACTGTTTAGTTCTGAAGTTTGCTTTTCGGTCCATGTCTAAGTATTTTTGTATATGGCGTGAGGTAAAGATCGGTGTTCATTTTCTTCCCCAAGCTTTGACCAGTTGGTAACAACACTAATGCTTGGTAAATCTTTTCCAATTTTGAGTTGTCTTGGCCACAGAGAATGGACGACATAGATGTTTCTGTTTGTGGGTTTAGTTTTGTTCCACTGGACTGTATGTCTTTATTTGTGCCAGTTCTAGAGCCTTGATTACTGTAGTTTTATAGGTTTTGAAATCAGATTGCATCAGCCCACAAACTTTATTCGTCTTTTTCTAAATTGTTTTGACAATTCTGAGTACTTTGAACTTCACATAAATTTTAGAATCGTATTGTCACTTTCAATGAAGGAGCCTACTGGGATTCGGTTGGAAATAAATTGAATGTATAGATCAGCGTGGGGACAATTGTCAGTATGCTTTGTGGCTGGCAGTGCTGTGCACCCTTCCACCGCCTGCAGCGCTCTCCCTTCTTGGGCGTTGTTAGGACTGTCGAAAGCTTGATGCCCTCTAGCTCTTATTCACTGACGCACACCCCACAGCCTGGGACACCAGTAACAAGCTGCCAAAATGCTTCGCAGTCCCTCCCCACCCCTGCACCTCTGCCCTTTAAACTCTTCCACACTAGGAAAGGAAGGTAAGGTGGAAAGAGAAGATGGAAAAGGAAGGGCTGTGGGGAGGGAGTGAGAAATTTCTGAAGCTAAGTAAATGTTTTAGCTGGGCGTGGTGACGTTCATCTGTAATCCCAGCTACTTATCAAACTGAGGCAGGAGAATTGCCAGTTTGAGGCCGGCCCAGGCAGCTGAGAAAGACCTTGTCTCAAAATTTTAAAAAAGGGATGGGAATGTGGATGTAGTTCAGCGATAAAGCACTTGCCTAGCATGCAGGAGACCCTGGGTTCAATCCTCAGTACTGGGGGAAAAAAAAATTTAAGGAAGGGGTGCTCAACTCAGTCAGTACTTGGGATAAGATGAATGCCCATCAGATTTGTCAAGAGAAAGGCTGCTTTGACAAGAGTGATTTTAATGGAGTAGTGAGATGAAAGCCCAACCGGAGTGGCTGTGGCTGGTCTGAAATGGTAAGCTCAGTAGGTGAAAGAGGAGAGAATTGCCAAGCATGCTTTTTTTAATCACTGAACTTATGGTAAGGGTACTATAGCGATGACTTTGGTGTTGCTTAGGGAAACTTTTGTTTCGCACCCGACTCTAATTTCATTGTTTCCACTTTCTCTCTTTCATACAGGCTCTCCAAGTGCCTGTGTCTGAGAAGACCTACTTATCAGATCGGCCAGCCAGTCTTGAACTCGTGGGACACAGAGTCACGACCTGAAAATAAAACAAGTATGTTTCTGGGTAACAAATAGCAGCACGTTAGTCCTTAAGTCTTCAGAGAATAGGCCCTTCTGGAAGATAGGTGAAAAAGGAACAGTGTTTTGGAGATAGAAGACTGACCTACAATCTCATTTCTACCTGTAAGTATATCTCAGTGGAGACAAGACCAAGTTTCTAGTGTTGGTGGAAGATTTGAAGGCCAGAGTTAGGGGAACGCTTAATAACCTTTGTAGCTGCTAGTTGCATTTCTTTCTTTTAATTATTGTGATTATTTCCGTAGGATTTCAAATGGCATTTTCTTCATCTCTGTTCCCCTCCCCTCTTCACTCCCTCTTTTCCTTCTTGTGCTGGGCACCAAACCCAGGGCCTCACGCATGAAAGACAAATGTGCTACCACTGAGCTACGCCCTCAGTCCCCTGGAGTTTTTCTGTTGGTATTGTATCAATAACAACTATTCTCCAAAAGTCAATTTTTAAAACCAACTCAACCCATTAAAATTAGGTTTGAGAGATACTTAGGGAGTTTAACAGGGAGAAGTCTGTGTTCTCTTAGCTCACCACAAGTGAATCTGAAACATCTTCATGGACATAGCAAATATGAGCAAGTCCAAGTAAGTTTTGCATGTGAACTTTAACAACATAGTTATTTTAACCTGTTAATTTTTTTTTTTTTTCGGTGCTGGGGATCAAACTCAGGGCCTTGCGCTTGTGAGGTGAGTACTTTATCCACCGAGCTAAATACCCAGCCCCCCCCTTTTTTTTTCATTTTGACATTCAAGAGTGAGTTTCATTAAAGAAACCATGATGAAGGTGGTTGGATGAGCATGGTAGTGACTTTCCCTAGACTTTGTGGGGTTCAAGAACTATGCTTGTCCCGTCCTCCCTTCCTGAGAAAAGGAATACAGTCTGCAGATATGGACAGCCTGACGATAGGGCGGAACTTGGCATAAGGGGGAAAAGTTTCCCAAGGAAGACCAGAGAGGATAAAAGAGCCTTTTACAACATGGTATTTTGAGGGATGGTTATCTATTTTAGACCGCCCTCTTGTTCCTTTTCCTCCCCTTCCTTTCCATTGCCCTCTCTTCCCTCCAATATGACTGGTAAGAAGGGCTCAGTGTTACCTCCCCTTTCCCTTGGGATGAAGATGGGTCCAGAGGATGCACAGAGTTTAACTCCAGCCTAGGCACAGCGGTCTTTGCATTATGCATGGCCTGTCCAGTCTCACCGCAGTAGAGGGGGTCTTTGGGGCTTAGGAAGGAAACGTACCTTTATGAATTCGTGATGGGGTTAGGCATGTAATGGAGGAAATGGATCCTCGAGTTTCTGTTTCCTTTCCCACTTAAGACTAAGAAATATATTATTACATCATAGTGTGACTTTAAATTATTGATAGGAAGAATGGTTTATTGTCTCTGAGGGCACAATGTTTTGTAACAAGTTCAGTACTCTGGAAACCTTTTAATGAAAGAAAATATACATTTGCTCTCTTGGAATTCTTGAAATTAAGTAAAAGGACATAAAGAAAAAAACAAGTGAAAAAAATCTTAGGTGAAAAGAAGGTCAAGAATTCTGATTACATTTGTGTACAGCGCATCTCAAGGCTGTTCTACTCTGATACACACAATGAGACAGCTGAGCTCATGCAGTTTGCAGCTTTCTCCCTGACTTCTCTTGCATATCTTTACCTCCTAGTACAGTGATTCAGCATAATAGGAACTCAATAAATGCATGCTAGTGCTGGACTGGGGAAGTTTGCATTGCAGTTGAAGGTTAATGGGGAGGAGGGAGGTCTTTGATGGAGTGAGTGGACATTTTACTTGTAAAATATATTTTACTATGTGTGTAAAACTTGGCAGTTGACAAAGGACTGCCGTTGACTGTTTTACTTTATCTCCAATTCTAAGGGGCAGACACTATTGCTCTTCTTTTCCTAATGAGGCCCAGAGGTTAAGTGTCTTTTCTTACCTCCAGTTGCAGTCAAGACTCAAACCCCATTCTCCTTTCTCCCACGTGAAAGAAAAGGGTTTTCCGGGAGAAGGGGATTAACAGAAGGTTCAGAGCTGCTGAAACAGTAAGCAAGACAGGAAAAGACTGCAGTGAAATTCACAGCTTTCAGGAGAAAGAGCTGTAACACTGGCATAAGAAAGACTGGAGGCTGTTAAAGATGGGCAGGTCTGCGGTTGGGGATTTAGCTCAGTGGTAGTGCCTAGCAAGTGTAAAGCCTTGAGTTCCACCCCCAGCACCCCCCCCAAAAGATGGGTGGTGTCTTAGCTTTTCTAGAGTTAGTACTTTGTAAGAGAGCAGATTTAATACAGGACATTTATAAATTACAATATTCACCCACAAGCCAAATGCAGGAAGAGTGCCGAATGTCTATCTATGCGCTGAAGACCCGAAAGATCCAATCAAGGGCTGGGAGCCCACAGCACTGTCCCGTGTATGTCCGTGTCTGCAGATGATGGCTGACGAAATCTTTACTGGAACCAGGATATGATGCTCGCAGCAGAGATGAAGACCAGAGCTCCCCCAGAGCAACAGCAGCCATCCTCGACGATGGCAAGGCCCTGAGCTCCTTCCTTGACGAGAACAGCCGAGTGCCTTTCAGGAGAACCAGCCGCAGCAGAGCTTCTCCTGGGAAACAGCCCACCAACTAGCTTCTGCTCCCATTCTGCTTTATGTTACATCAGCAACGATCTTGAGGTGGATCTTCAACACCCAGAACCACACTGACTCAGTCCAGCGGAGCGTTCTGGCTCAAACTGACCACAATAAGTCCACCACGAGTGGGTTCCTGAGAGTGGGGACACAAACTTTCTTCAGGGGAAAATATCCTTTTTTATGTACAATGATTTTCTTCCATATTTATTAACTGGAGAAAGTTAATGATTTTAGTAACCCCATAAGCTACTCTATAATATCAGTTCAGCTATAAATGTATAGTTTCCAGGTAAAGTGATAGAATTTATAATGCTAAGAATCATTTAATTAATTCTTTTCTACATAGAAATAATTATTTGCAAGCTGAGTGTGATGGGCAGACCTGTAATTTCAGCTACTCGGAAAGTTGAGGTGGGTCGCTAGAGCTCAGGAGATCAGGACCAACTTGCACTAAAAAACAAAACAAGACAAACCAAAAAGAATTATTTGCTGAAATATTTAGGAACTACTAATCTGTAGCTGTTTATTTAAGGTATTCACAAGCATTTGCTAAATGGTCTGTAATGAAGAAAACTGCCTTACAGTTATATAAACTGTATTTTAGGGTTTTCCTGAATATCTTATGTCACTATTCAAGTTTTTGTGTCATGTTTTTCCAGTGTTCCATATTTTAATGCTAGGATATCTGTGGAAATCAACATGTTACAAAGTTTTCTTCTATAAATGTCAAGCCATTTCTTTTTGAAGTTATACAGCTGCTATTGTTCTTGTATGCAACCCCATGTCCCGGCCTAAATATAGCAGAGTACACTTAGATGGTGGGAACGCGGTGCCCTTGGGGATGAAGTGAACAGCTGGGACTTTCCCACCTCCCCCAGACCTATGAGGACTTCATGTATTGGTATACTTTATTTTTATAATATCCCTAGTATTCCATCTGTAATTTATGCTGTTTGAGTTTGCTTTAGGTCCTGAATCTATGGCAGAATCGTTTTGCACATGATGAAGAAAAAGCACTAAAAAATGACCTGAGACTACTTTGTAAATCTTTTTTTCTCTGTCTATTTTGATAAAATGGGAGACATGATGATAAAGTGCTTGACATTTCGGTCAACAATAATTCTTCATTAGTTCAACAAGTATTTTTTACTCTCTCTACTTAGCAGGCACTGTGCTGTGTGCTGGGGATGTAGAATGGAACAAGATAGACCCAGCGCTTGGCCTTCTGGGTTTACCATTTATAATTGCTGGGTGATGAGAAGAGAATAGACGTAAGCTGGTCGGACATGGTGTGTAAGGAGAAGCAGGAGTCTCGGGTGCTAAGTACAAGGACAGCTAACAATGTCTTGCCAAGCATCTTCTCAGCTTCCTTCAAAGGTCACCAGAATGTTGACTCCGATTTGTACTTGGACCTCACCCTCACCTGGCAGCCAGGTCACTAGCAGGTGTGTTTGGCTGAAGCATAAGATGTTTTACACTGATCTGCTCAGAGCCCAGCCAGTTCTTCTGTGGGTTAGAGACTTCTGGATGGGGTGCGGTGGCAAAAGCAACACTCGACCTTCACTCCCAGTACAGCGAGCTGTGACTTGGCAGTCTCGCTGTGCCCTCACAGAGTGGCTGGTGCAGCCCCGCGCTCTCCCTCCTGCCCTCCACTGTGGCTCTTGCCACTGTGCCCAGTGCACTTCCTGCATGCACGAAGTCTCCATGTTAACAGGGTGCCCAGCATAGTGAAGGATTCTGCAGTTTAAAAACTTAGATCTTGGAGTTTGCTGTATTAATCATTGTAATCACTCACCTGTGAGGTGACTGCTGCTGGGAGTCAGGCTCATTCAAGATGTGAGGTACCAGATGCAGAGATAAACATGATCCGACACAGAGGGGGAGAACCCAGGGACAGTCTCCTCCGTGGAACCTGGCACCTATCACCCATGAGATAAGGCTTTCCTCCTTCCTTTCTCCCTCCCTCTGTCCCTCCGTCCTCCTTCTTTCTTTCCTTCCTCCCTTGCTTGCTTCCTTGTTTCCTTCCTTCCTTCCCTCTTTATTCTTTTTGGGTTTTTCCAGTACCTTCAGACAAGGTACTGAAGAGAGCCTATAAGCTCCTTCTTCGGCTCCATGACCTCCCGAGGCCGAGCCCCGCCCCTGCTGGACCTTATCGTGGGGTTCCCCCAGCACAGAAGGTCTGGATGCTGGAGGGTCCAAATAGAAGAAAACCTGAAAGCACCTGCTTATCCTAGCTGGCGCCTGGTTTTTTTCAGTCACCGCCCGCTTTGTGTCTTGGCCAAGTGACTAATGCTCCTTCTGTAGCCATGAATCAGATCTGGGGAGGGGTGAGGTCGGCATCCATTCTGTCCCCTCCTCTTGTTAGGCCTCTTTGCGGGCTCGTGCCGTCTGGGTAGAACACACCGTTGGACGTGGGGTTAAGTACTAACTTGCCTTCCTTTGTATCCATTTGAAACATCTTTTGGCTCTGCCTCCTGGCTCCACCTTTGTTCTGAGCAGTGACGTGATTTGTGTGCCCCTCATCTATCACTGGGACTTTACAGTGAAGTTCGTCTTAAAGTTGACTTTATGGCATGAATTGGCCTCCGTTTGCATTTTCTCCATTAACTCTGATTTAAAATGCTAAACTGAATTTAAAATCCATCTCTTCCAAACCTGCTTCTCTGAGTTACCAGCGTCCCTCTTCAAGATTCCCAAGCCAGAAACCAGTGAGTCACCAGGAGTCATCGCCCCTCATGGGTGTCCCATGCCCAATCCGGTTACTGTAGATAGCACCTTCTCAAGTCCCTTGAATCCACTTTATGTCTCTATTTGTCTTGCCACTGCCTGGAAGAGCTTAGATTTCTTTTCCGGGGATAACTGAAATCTCCTACCCGGCTTCTATTTTTAAAGCTCATTCTCTTCGGTGTGTTCCCACATGTCAAAGTAATCTTCCTAAAAAAAAATCTGGTCATCTCATTCCTTCGCTGAAATTCTTCTGTGGACCTGTTGGCTCTCAGAACACAAATTAAATTCATCTCCATAAGTAAAAGTCTGCCCTTGATATGGGCTTTGTTCTTCTCTGTAATTCAACCACTGTGTGTCCTGTTAGGTAATTTTTTCTCCAAACATAGTGGTCTTTATATTGGTCTTCTACTCTCCCTACTTCTTCTCCATTAATGTTTTAAAACTCAGTTTGTTGGTCAAGTGATATATTTATAGATAGGTAATATTTTGAGATTTTGCTTTTTAAGACAAGGTTGTGATCCAAGTCAGGGCAATCAGAGTCCCTGTCTGGGAAGTTTATCTTGAAAGATTGGGAAAGACTGTTGCCTTTTAGGCCAGAAAGTTGCGAAGACATGAACCTGAGGTTCCTCCTACCCACAGGTACTTGTGGGCAGGATGATGTCAACAGGTAGAGAGAAGCAGGGAACATGAGAGGCAGTGGGAACCAGGTCTCAGTGACTTTGTGGCTGGGATCAAGCTGGATGTGAGATCTATTCTGGTCCTTTCCAGTTATTAGCTGATTAAATCCACACTCACTCCCTTTTAATAAAACTCAGGCCACTGAGGAAGCTGGACAAGTGCTCTGCCCCTGAGCTACATCCCCAGCACTTCCTCTACCTTTGTTCCCTCTGAAATTAGATTGTCTTTTATCACTCAGATCAAGAGTCTATGGTGTTGCGAAACAATTAAAGATTTACCATTATAAATGTGATCTTAACAAGTTTGGCACTCGCTCCCCATGGTATGCATTTGACATGGTTTTCCTGGGAAAGCTGCAGGCTCGTATCGTGTCTGTGTTAACACACATGTGAGTCTATACACAGAGGGCCTCACTGAAGGGCAGCTCAAATTGCCTGAATTCACACTGGATGTGGACAGAGGGGAAGTGTGAGCGTCAATTTTAGAAAGCTTATTTGTAATCAAATGGTTCTCGGCTCAGCCCGGACCCTGTAACCATCTGAGGAACGTGTGAAACCGCAGATGCCAGGGACTGTCCCTGACGAAGACATCAGACTCTCCGTACTGTTCAAAAGCTTTCCAGGTTTCTACTTCCAGCAAGGATCGAGAAGCACTGATGTAACCTGGTGTTCGTGTCTCTTCCTTGAGGACTCAGGTTGCCTGTACGTGCTTTCTGTTGACTGCTTCTCTCATCATAGTTTTCCCCTCAGTGAGAGTAGTGGGAGAGTTCAGGTTACTGGCTTTCGTGCTATGTGGTAGGTTGTTAATTTCTGCCAAACTGCAGAGGGACGTTTGATTGCGCACTGCCTTCCTTTAGTTCTTAAGGTAATAAGGTGGCTTAATTCAATCTCTGAATGAAGTTACTCTAAATTATCTTGCCTACACTAATATTTTCTCAGACTTATCTTGATAGGAGCCCCTTGAAGGAGATGACACCAGAAGATGACTTTCAATAGTAAACTACATGCAAAAGAAAGCCACTGGAATGATGTGTTAAAGCAGATGCAGTTTGCATCACGAGTTTAATCTGTGACATAAAAGGATTCTATAGATACAGATGTGCATTTTACCCTGTTTTCCTTAAGAGTGCACCAATAATACTATACTAAAAGCAGTTTTTGTCCCTGATTAAAAGTGCATTTAGTTTTTGATGATATATTAAAAAGCAGACATATTTCAGACATTTTTCTTAATTCTTGACTTATAACATCCTTAAATTGCCCTTTGGTATGTTACACACATGCGTATTTATTTTGCTTTACTTGTAATGACATTTAAGTAAATCCACAGAAAATAGTAACTGAAAGTAAGAATGAGTTAAAGCAATGTAGAAAATAATTACATTTGGTCAGTGAATGAATCATACGAGCATTTAACAGAATGTCTTCTTTAAGCCTAGCATTGCCCTCAGGCTGAGAGGGGGAACACTCCTGATCATTTGCAATTTATAACCTAATTGGAGAGATAAGGCATCGAAAAATTAAATAAACTTGCGGAGGATATGTGACTAAATGCCAGTCTGAGTAGTAGTGACGGTAAGTACCACATCTCAGGTGAGAGAGATGTATAAAATAAATTTCCTAGGAGATGTGAAATGAGAAAGACATTTTGGTCTTCCTCTGGAGGCTTCAATACCCCGTGGTGAGATTTCAGTTTTATATTTTCTCCAAGACTCAAATCAGAAGGAAGTTACCGGGGTGATCAACTTTTTGTTTTTACAATCTACCCTTTACAGAACATTGTTTAGAAAATTATTACTTTAAATAAAAGATAGACAGAAGGAAACAAGGAGACAGATCTTTTGCCAGTGGGGAAGGGGACCAAGAGATGGAGGGTGCGGGAAGTAAAAAGAGTTAAGATGGGTCACATACACATCTTATGAATGTAATCATTACGTATCGCAAATGTGTAGTAATAAAAAATTATTTCTTTAGAATAGAGCTGATACAGTTTCAAAATATTTCCAAAATTTAAAATGGTTGGTTGTATTTTTTTAAAAATTTGGATTGAATTTTATGTATCTTAATTTCCCACCTCAAAATAGAAGAGAGTGTGAGATCAATAGCGACATCATGGCCCCTGGTCTGGACACATGGAGTCTTCAGGGAACGTCTAATTCTTTTAACCTGTGGCTCTCATGAGCTCCTGGACAAGTAGCCAGACGCTTTGGCCCTCTTCGGGCTTCTCCAGTTGCCCTTTCTAATCTGTTCACCTTTGCCAGGGTGAACAAACACCCTGTGCTGTCTCAGTCGTTTGTGAGGCGTATTTCAAGTAACAAACGGCTGCCTTTCCCCACCCAGATGGTACATTTCAGAGCGGAAGAGGAAGGGATGAAATGGGGATAAACTGCACATGTCTAACATTCTAGATTTGCGTGTGCTCATGGAGGATGTGAGGATGTATCTGATAAACATCGTTTATCATCGGAGTCTTGGCAGAAAATTAAGAAGTACAAAACATTGCTCTAGTATAAGGACAGAACTATTTTTCGCTGGTCTCATTTTTCCTGATTGGGACAGAGAAGTCTTCTTCTTTGGTCTGGGTCTCAAATCCACTTTTTGGGGGCTACTCAAAATTGCTTGCCTTTCAACCGGCGTATTGAATTCCAATTCTGTTAGACTTCCCCTCAGAGCATCTAGCTTTTATAAAAACAAAAATCACTCACATTGCCATGGATGTTCAACACCATCACCCAATTTTAATAACTTCTCACTGTGTTTTAAATCTTTGGAAGCTCTTTGGTTTTCTTTAAAGTTTGTCTTTATATTTTCAATGTTTTTAGCATTTTATTTGGCTCCTTATGTGAGAATCGATTTCTAATCTACTGTGTCCAATAAATACTAGAATATCTACAAACTAATTACATTTCCATCCCTCCAGCTTCAGGGACCTTGGGATTTCTCAAATCACTTTTGATTTGGAGAAAGGGCCTTTTTTCTTTTAATGTTTCCTCTGCAATTATTTCATGATTCAACAGTTATAGAAACTCAAACTTCAGAGAAGCAAATAGCCTCATCCTAAGTCTAATTAAGCTTCATATTTCCCTAGCAAAGTTGGGAGTCTAAGTATTCCGGGAGGCCACAGTTCTTTCCTCCAAATCCTGATTAAATTCAAAAGTTCAAAATGTTAGGCTAGAGCTAATCTGCATGACTGCTTTCATTTGAGAAAGAATTGTGGCTGCTAACATGATCACTAAAATATGTGAATCTATTTCCATAATCAGAACCCCGTGGGATGGTGCACAGAGTTAACGTAGGCTTGTGCTCTTGCGTTTTCCAGCCCATAGATGAATACCTTCCTCTCAAGCGGAACCCAATCAGGGCCAGCCTGCCCGAGGACTATTTTCTCCACATTTCACCCGGATGAATATCTATGGAGACCTCAAGACTAGAAGAGAGGAGCGCTGATGAATATACTTCAATTAAACTTGTGAATTGGAGAGGGAAAATGAACACGTTGTAATGATTCTATATGTATTATGTATGACACATTTGTAATTTAAACAGATCCTGAAGGTAAGTTTGTATATACTAATAAAATGATAGCAAAAAGAGCAGAATGTGTTATTAAATACCTACAGGGCAAATGTCCCAAGTGGTAAGCGTGAAAATTTGGCCTCTTTCTCTTCGAAGGTTGCTTGTTGGAGAGTAGAGATTGGGCTCACCAGCAAACCACATTTGTGAGGAAATTTGTGTACATTCATCAAATACACGCAGATCATATTATCTTACAAATGAGAGACAAACAATACATTCCATAGACTTTTACTTTTACATTGGTAAAGACTCGTTACCAATAATTTTTTAAATGGTTGTGACAGTAGACTAAAAATTAGTTTTCATAAATGAAAATGAGCAGGCCCCTAGAGGAATCCAATTGGGTACAACGGTGGTTGAACATCTGGCCACTGCGTAATGCAGGACAAGTTGGCAGGCATTTGTTCGCATGTGGATTGTCGCGCTTCCCACTAGATTAAGGGGCAACACAGTTATCCCTGCATCACCCTGCTTTACTGCGTATGGTGTTATTTTTTAGTTGCTGCTCTTTTGCTTTGTAATTGTAAATCGCCGTTGACATGTTTTGAGCTGTTTGGTTAAATTTACAGGGTAGAGCTTTGTACATTTGTAACACCTGTATTCCCGGTCCCTTCCGTCTCAAGTAGACTAAGCTGTGTGCGCACCCACTGAGCTGTGTATGCCCAGATGCAAACCAGCTACTTCCACACTGAAGGAAGCAGGCCCTGCTGGGTGAGAATGGCTGGGAAGGGTAGACCTTCCCGTCTGCAACATTCCTAAAGTGACCTGTGTTGAGAAAAGAGACGCCAGCACTGTGACACAGCTTCTAAGTGATCTCTTTGAAAACACTGCACTTCACAGGTGCCAAATCAGGAATTGATGACATTTTGTGTGGCAAGAGGGTTTGGAGATGTGTCATGTGACTATAGTTGGGGCCATTTTTCAGATACACTGTGGGATAAGTCCTTCTACAAACCCTTCATATTCAGATGTGCTTAATGATGGTCTTATTTAAATGCAGCAATAAGGATAAACTCAAATTATTCAAATGCCTACACAGTAAGTGGATTGTTACACCGAATTTGTTCTCATGGGCGCGAGACCTCTGGGTCTAATCATCTCACCCAGGGCGAGGAATTAACACTCGACTAGTAACCCAGTTGTCTATTTCTGAGGGATAAAAAATACTCACGTGTATCAGTCCTGTCACACGAAATTCTCACACACATATTCAGCAGTTACTAAGTGTTAAGTATTACTGAGTATTATGTAGCAATGTGCTGGCTATTAAAATTTATAAAATCCATTTATAGGAGGTTATCAAACTATACCATGTTAACCTTTTTTGTAATCAAGGTTACTAAGGAGATAATATCAGTTACGTAAATAAAATTATGCATCATAAAAAAAAAAAAAAAACCAAGAAGAGAGACCTCCCTGTGTTTGGGAGTCCTGACTGGGGAATCAGGTGTTTGTTTGCTCGGGCTGTGTTTGCAGGGGCTCCGCACGCCGGTCTCCAGTTCTCATGAAGACCTTGTTGATGTTGTGTGTGTGTAAGAAGAGGGCGAGATTTTTGCATTGAATTTGGGCTTTGACTATGAAGCAATGGGATTTCAATTTTCTGGGCCAGAGCCACAGCTAAGCTTGATATGGAAATGCATAAAAGTAAAATTCTATTTTTCCCCCTAAAGCCATGATTTCTTACACGTGCCTAAAGCTCTAAAATTACAGAAAACCTTAGAGATTTGCTGGTCTAACTTCCTTATTTTGAAGGGAAAAGTGAGGCCCACAGCACAGTGGTGATTAATACCACAGAGACTGGGATAGAATCAGCGATCGGCTCTTGGTGCCTGGCCAAGGCTCTTTTTCTTTTCCAGTCTATGTTTTACTTACTTTTTGAATAGGGAAAATCTTCACGTGGTTCAAAAACTGCAAAAGAGTGTAATATGAAAATCTTTCCATTCTGTTTCTCAACATCCAGTCCTTTTTGGAAGCAAATAGTGCTATCAGTCTTTAAAATATATTTCTGGAAGTATTTTATGCAGTAGAAACAAATATGTATGCGGATGTGGTGGATTTATATGGTCAACTTGAGCAGGAACACCCAGCTGAACCGAGTTATCTTGTTCTGGGCATAGACGATCCACCCAGAGATTATTGCCGACTCAGCGTAAAGGAGAAGGTGAGCGGAAGATGGGGCGGGCTGTTTCCCAGGAGAAGCTCTGCTGTGGCGGGTTTCCCTGAAGTGAACTGGGCTGTTCTCATCGCAGAAGGACCTTGGGGCCTTGCTTGTCCTCGAGGATGGCTGCTGTTCGGTTCAGGGGAGCTCTGGTCTTCATCTCCGCTGTGAGCATCGTATCCTGGTTCCAGCAAAGTTTTCTTCAGCTTTTAGTGCAGACACAGATGTACACGGGACAGTGCTGCGGGCTCCCAGCCCTTGATCGGATTTTTCCAGTCTCCAGGGCATCGGCAGATGTCCTGCACTCTTCCTGCATTTGGCTTGTGTGTGTGAATGTTGTAACTTGTACTTGTCCTATATTAAATCTGCTCTCTTGCAAACCACTGACTCTAGAAAAGCAACTAATACAGTGGATATTCTCCTCTTTTTTTCATACACGTGATAGCATATTCTTCACACAGTTTTGCATCGCAAGCATGTGACGTGTGTGTATTTAAGCTTAACATTTGCAGTCATTCCATCTTGTTACAGAAAGAGCTGCCTCTAATCTCAGCCCTGAGAGAGGTTGAGGCAGGAGGATGGCAAGTTTTGAGTTCCACCTGGGCAACTTAGCAAGACCCTGTTTCAAAATAAAAAATAAAAGGTCTGGGGATGGTAGAGCATCTTGGGGTCTACATCCAGTACCATACACACAAAAGCATCCTCATGAGTTTTTATGGCTACAGGATACTTCAGTGAATGAATAGAACAGAGTTTATTTAAACAGTCACCTATCGATACTCATGTAGGTTGTTTCTATTTTTTTGCTATATCAAACCATGCTACAGTAAATATCTTATACTCGTGCTATTTTGTACTTGTTTGACTATATCTATAGGATAAATTCTTAAAGCTTGTCTGTTTTATGAACATGAATGGTGAAAAAGGAGTGCCGAAAAATTTTACAGCTGCCTGGAAAAATAAGCTCCTTTCTCCTAGGAAAGAGCTAATTTCTTTCTTTTTTGGGGGGGGGTTGTGTTAAATAAGGTTTATTGTTAGCTTTATTGCCTATAGTCTATAAGATACAACTTTATTGTGCCTTTGCATGGAGCTAATTTCTTAAAGACCCACGCTTGTATTATTTTTGGGAATTTGTATCGTTTAATTAAAATTTA
This sequence comes from Hystrix cristata, assembly GCA_004026905.1. Taxonomy (NCBI): domain Eukaryota; kingdom Metazoa; phylum Chordata; class Mammalia; order Rodentia; family Hystricidae; genus Hystrix; species Hystrix cristata. Next base: position 27,886 of record PVJO010005905.1, read on the forward strand.
TGACTTGCTTTTGGCTTTGTTCTGTATTATGTCCTGATCTGTCTCGCATGGGGAGCTCAATTTATCAACACCAGGCGCTTTTTATTTGTTAGGAATGAGAAGTGAGCATTACCCACCCCACTTGCTAGGAAGTCAAGGCTTGGAGAGGTTAAATAAAATAAAAACTGACAGTGTGGCATTTTGTCGTATATAGATCTGAGTGTTTTAGATTTAGCAATGATAGTTCTTTACTTGAAAATAATCTAGATAATCCTAATGTTCAGCCTTTAAACTACCTCTTCAAATTCCCCCCCCGCCCCCCATCATGGATTTAGCAGTAAACTCTCAGAATGAGAACAAGAAGATGATCTTCTGGTGATGACCCAGAAACTGAGAATAATAAAAGCATATACAGGGAAGAAATTAAATTTGGTACTATAGTATTACCTGCAATATACAATATTGAGATAAAAATTCAATTATCATCACTGTCCAAGGAGTATACATTTAAAAAAATTATTAAAACTATCAACTACAAACAATACATGATATGAATGAGGAAGAGAAGAAAAAATGCAGAAGTAAATAAATTTGGCATTAAATAAATGATTCTAGAATCATGTCACTGGAGTAATATATCTGCCTATAGTTAGTAAAGAATATTGACTCTGGTTAACATTTTATGTAGGAAACTACATAGAACTTCTCTGAATAGAAATCAATTGGATTCGCTTTTACAATAAAATATCAAAATACAGTATTTCAGGTTTGATGATGAAAGTGAGTTCTATTTTTTACCTGTGGTATTAATAGTATGATACCCAATATACGGAAAAACCCAATAATTTGGTGGAGTATCAGGTGGGACTTTGTTGGATTATCGAACATTTAGAGCAGTTTGTCTAAGCTGGCAGAACCCAGATTGGCAAATATGTTTGATACAGTTTTCCTGTTCTAATATTGTTCCTTAGAGAGAGCTTATTGAACAACCGAGCTGATGAATCAAAGGCACAAGGGAAAGGGTACTATTTTGAGAGAGAAAAGTACAGTGCTGTACTGTGACATAAAGCAAGTAAGATATATAAACCTTTTATAGTTATCAGAACGTGGTTCTCAGCTAGCCAAGGAACCGATTATCCTTTATTCTTTTGAAAGTTATGTCTTATGAGAACTTCCTTTAAATTAGTTTATGGTGTTGTTGGTGAAATCATGAGTTTTGTTTTCCTGCTCATTCAGAGGCTGAGTCATAATTGTGTTTTCTCTTCCAGTGAGATTATTACAAGAGCAAGACCAGACGAATGTCAGAGAAAAACAAGACTTCAATAAGTGGACTTCTAGGATGGTGTATCGAGGAGTTGCCAGATAGATTTTAAAGAAAATATAAGCACCTGCTGTTGAGACGAAAGTGTGGATGGGTAGAGAAGGGTGAACTGAGACGATGGAAGGATGGAATGAATATCAATTTCTCTTTGTTTTCTTTTTCTGGACTATGGTTAGAATTCAATCCTCACTTCTCTTTTTTGGTCACTTTGCTGAGACAGGTCTACACGAGGTGCGCTGCTGTGAGTTTGGCTTTGTCTAAACCTGAGCGCGGCATCTGACCCCAGAAGTGTGCACCCCTAAGAGAAAGAGGGAAGGCTGGTTCCCGGGGTTAGCGTGAGAATATGACCGACCTCCGCGGACAGCAGCGGGGAGCTGCCTGCAGCTGTGCAAGCCGTGCAGACACGTGAGGCCCCGTGTCTTGAAATTCCTCATCATTTTCTACGAGGGACTTCGCCGTTTCATTTTTCCTGGGTCCTCCCCATTGCGGGGCTCCCCGGCTGTCAGGCTCCGTGGCAGGGAGCTGGTTACCGCGGCTGGGGCAGGAATGAGACGAGGCGCCGCAGGTGTCGGACGCTGGTTGAATGACTGCAGCGTTTTAGGGCTTGCGCGCTCTTACCCATCTTAAAGAAGCGCATTTAGGTGGGTAATTAATGTGACGATTAGGGCTGGGCTGAGTAACGAGGCTAGACTTCACGCCCGTGTCTGAATCAAACGTCCCCATTCTTTCTGCCTCACCTACGTTCTCAGGTATGAGGATAAGAAAGCAGAGATGTGCCAGCTGATGACGTGCTTTGCTTTTTTCTGATGTGAGTCTTCTGGGCAGACCAAAACTCAGAGACACGTTCGGTCAGCCACGAGCGTCGCCCTCCACATCGCAGCACACCGGAGCTGCGTGGGCACCTGAGCGGACGTCTGGCCGCATCTCCAAGTTTTGCTCTTCTTCTTCAGATGGGGTGAAAGAAGCCGTAGAGCTTACACAGAAATACTGTGGGGAAGAGGGCACCTGGAGCATATTTTAAAATTAAAACTTTTGGTTTTCCAGTACGAAAGCATTTACGTCCCTCTGAGGAACGAGGGGTCAAGTGACAGACGTGGAACGTGGTGGACCATCCTGGTGGCCGAGGTTTCCGAGCCCGGCGGACCCCAAACCCAGCACCGCGGGAACCGGATGGCGCATCTCTGCGTCTCTCAGGTCACCGGGACCAGCGCCTGGTCCCCGCGCCTTCGGGGTGGTGCCATGATGGAGAAGTCTTGGCAGAGTTGTTCCTGCCAGCGCTCACCAGGTTCTTTTTCTTTTCTTTTTCCCCCAAAAATCAAGTCACCCGTGTGTGGCCGGCGTTACTGAACATGCCGATAATGACAAGATGGTAAAGCTTGAGGGGACCACGGGCCTAGTTTCCCAGGCTATCCCTGATTTATACACAGTGGTTCTACCAACAGCATTCCCTTCTCACTCTCAAAGGTACAGGTTGGGGCGAGGGGAGGGGAGTGGAAAGACTTGTCTCCAAGATGAGTAGACCAAGATAATCGAGTTTATAAAGCACTTCCCCAACTTTTAGGTTTTTAAAAAACTATTTTTATTGGTACGCTTTTAATATACATAAAGATCACATCATAGGGAATTTGTACCTGTACATAACATGTCTTGATTCTGCTTTTCTCCCCACTGAAAGACTTCTAAAGGAAGACATTCAGCTTCATTTCCTTCTGTGATATGGGAGAATATCTGTTAGTCATCTTAATATCTTTAATTTTGTTCTTTTCTAAGGGTTCTGGTTTGGACCTTGGTACTTTTACTACTTTTAAAATTTTTACGTATTCCAATTTACTTTTTTTTTTTTTCCAATTTCTCTTTTTAAGTCAAGTAACAGGAAGCAGTAGTATGTAAACGGAGCCAGTAGAATGTAGATTACTTTTTTCTTGTTTGCACTCTACAAAATATTGTGCTTAACTTCAGTAGTTCTAGAGCAGCAAGACAGCCTTCGTCCACAGTCAGAACCTTCTTTCCAAAGAACACAAGAGACTGTGTTGAGTCATTTCAAAGGTTACCAAACTTTGCCTATGTTGTTATTCTAAACAGATGTGAACTAAATTTTGATTTCTGGATTTTTAGTGTTACACAGCTATGCAGCCAACATAACTGAATGCTGACTGTATCTGTTCTTGTGGTTTTTTCAGAGACAAGTTGTGTATATGAAGCAGCAAATGAGAAAAAGAAGACTCAAAGGTAGGGTGTAACCAAATTTTTTAATGCACAAAGCTAGAAAACAAAAACGATGCCTCTTAGGCACATGGAGTAGAACATATTTCTTTTAGAAGTGGAGAGTCCCAAAACCTTTTGCAAATGTGATTTTTTTTTTTTAAATCTATAGAAAGAAACCACAAGTTTTTACAGAAGGGATTTACAATCAAAGCATTGTTTCCCAGTGTGTTCTCTTTTCAAGGTTTTGTTTTGAAAGCTAGGTGCTTCATCCTTTTCTGGTTTGATCGTTCTTAGGAATAAAGATAGGGCCCGGGGAGAATCAGTATGAGAGCTGATGCCTGGGAGGACTGAGGCTTCCATTTATGCTCCAGAACCACCTTGTTAACTTTGCAGATTTGGCCGAGGGGATCTTTAAAGGAAACTCTTAAGTGAATGGCTCTGTAGGAAAAAAAAAAAAAAAAAACCCAACGCAAAACCAAAAACCAAAACAAAAAAAAAACCCACCACAGATTCTATTTGCTCATCATAATCACCTAGGGTTTTAATTATTCAAAACACTGAGAAATTAGTCAACTACTTTTCCTGAGTTGTTGTAGTAGAACCTATGAATGTGGGGAGATGAGCAGAGCAATGTATCTCTCGGAGACAGAATACCAATCCATTCACACCTCGCCTCGGTTGTTAGACATCTTCCTGAAAAATTACCTCTAAGTCAAATCACATAAAACGTGTTAAATTTAGTCTCTTACAGGTGTTAGGTACATAAGTGTTTATGACATTATTCTCAGTCCTTTTCTGCAGTTTTAAAAATGTCAAACTATAAAGGAAAATGATCCAAGGGAACTCACTGTCTAATAGAATTAGTATTTTGTTAGGTGAAAATTACTCTTTCAGATTTTTAGTCCATGCCCTCCATGAAGCAGACACCACGATAAGTTTAAATGGGCAAGGATCTTATAGGAAAGAGAGACGGGGCTTGGGGAGGCTGGAAGAGCTCTCGGGCCACCACGTAAGTCAGTCTGAGCAACTTTGTTGTAAGAAAACCTGGTCTGACCTTGAGGTGAAGGTCACAGGAAGAGGTTTGGTGACAGTTGTGAACGGTTCAGGCCTGGGGGGTGAGGTCATCTCAGATCTTCAGTTGTGGCTGCAGTAGCAAGAGTAACCTGGGTAAGATAACAGAGGGCACCCAGTCACCCCAACAAGAAACTCTAAGAAGCGACAGATCTTTGTTGCCTTTGGCCACATAGTTTCCGGTGGTGGTTATGCAGCCAAGGTGATGGAGGCCCAGAATCAGGCGAGCGGGACAGGTGCTCTTGTTTTCTTTGTTGGTGGAAGGCATTTTGCTCGTCTCTCTCTCTCTCTCTCTCTCTCTCTCTCTCTCTCTCAACAACAGTGTTGTCCTTTTGAGATTTCTGACTTGTCTTGGAGGTCCCATCTTCAGCAGCTTGCCTTGACCACAAGGGCTTATTTTTTGCTTCACATGGTCATTAAGAGTCATGGCCTTATCTTATTGAAACAGATTCTTATGTTCCCACTCCACGTTAGCTAAAACTTCAGTGTTCTTGAGTTGCTTCTCTTTATCATTTCAGCCTTGGGAGATTATTCCCCTCCCCTTTTTGCTGTCTCAGGAATACTCTAAGTGGATGTGATTATTCTGATGTCAACATCTGTTGGAGCTTTTCAGATTGCCTAGTCTGCCACAATTTCCAGGTGTGCCATCCCCATCTACTGCTTTTGAGTCTTTCCTACAGTTAGTGTTATAGTTTTTCTCATAAGTCACTTACCAGACCTGTCTGGGGTTTGGACCAGGACATTTAACTGTGCCATGGAGGAGGTACATTGTGGTGATGGGAAGGAGTAGATTGTAGTGGCTGGCACCATTGCTTTGTTGCAGCTTGTAATCGCTAGAACTCAGTAAGCATGGCACACGTGTAGAGGGTTCTGGGTGGTGACGCTTGTGTTAAATGAGTGGACGTGTGTTAGAAGAGTACAGACCACTTTTACTAAATAAGCAGAATTTATTGCCTGACTTGTTTATTTATTTATTTATTTTTTTGAATCATGGAGCATAGAGGTGCTTATATCAGCACTGCCCTTAAAATATCTTCTGGTGCTTGCTGCACGCTGCTTCTGCCTGCCTTGCCCTGGGCTGTTTCTCCTGTGCCACGTCGCCCTGCCTTGGAGCTGACCTTACACGTATACAATATATGTATACCTTAAATATATACGATAACATTTCTATAAAAAGCAAAACAAAACAAAGAAGGACCATGATTCTTTGCAGCCTCTCCCAGCAGGAGGTGGAGTTGCTTTCTCTTCCCCTATAATCTGGATTTGCATCTTGCTGTGACCAGGAGGACAAAGTGGAAGTGATGTATGTTTTCTTAACAATGCCTCATCTCAAGAGGTTGTAGTTCCTGTCCCTTCGCACTGGGAATGTTCTTCCACCATGCTCTGATATGAGAGTCATCCTGCCTGAAAGTCTGTGTGGAAGAGGGCTGAGACACTTTGGCTAACGACTCTTGCTGCCCACAAGGCAGATATGTGAGCTCAGTTGAACTATGAGATCACTGTAGCAACGTGAGTTACCTCATGAGAGAAAGTCAGAGGAACTGTCCTCTAAATCTAGCACGAATTGCAGAACTAGAACAAATTTTCTCCTTTACTTATATCCATTGAAAAAACCCAAACCAAACCGAAACGAAACAGACAAGGAAAATGGATGACACAAGACAGAGATGGATGATTGTGGGATCAATATTCTATAGTAGCAAAGAGGCAATGCGGGCATCTAGTCAAGAGAGGAAGGTGCTAGGAGCCTAGGAATTCTTCCTCTACAACAGAAGAGAAAGTGACATAAATGGTATTCTTGAAGATGGGAAGACAGATCTGGTGGGGAGTATTTGGAGATTCTCTTCTGATTGCTTCACTTGGTGTGAAGCGATGGAGGTGGTACGGAGTTGTAGACTTGGAGGCTAAAGGAGAAGCCATTTGAAGAATGAGAAAGTAATCAGTAGGATGACAGGAAAGCTCGAGGGGTCCCTGGAGGTTAGTGTTTTCACATTTAACTGAGAGCTATCAACTTTTCTCCAGCCATATGTAGATGTTTGGGCACAGATATGACAAAGGTAGAAAGTTGGGCTTAATCATGGTTGGGACTTGAGCATATGACAGAATTAGGGAGGGTCAAGATCAATGAATGGACACTTTCAAGGGAGTGGGAGGCGCGATGGTGCGCAGAATGCATACAGCCCCAAAGGGAGGGCGTGACGGTACAGGACGGTGAGGGTTTGGAAAAGGGGTGCTGTAAGTGGATTGGACCTGACATAAGGAAAGGTGCCAGTGGTGTTCTTGTTTAGCATCTAATACTTGTCAACATTGTAGACTTGGGGAAATCACTGAAATTTGTTGCTGGACTAGAATAAACTCTCAGATTCTAACATTCTGTTGCTCCATGATTCTATAGTTTATTGTTCTACGATTGTGCATAAAAGTAGCACATAACAGACACTAATGAGGAGCGCATTAAATTTGTAAAAAAAGATACTGGCAAACCTCTGCTAAGGTTTCTCATCATATCTGAAGGTTAATTAGCCACTAATTATTTCCCTTACTTGTTTGTTGCATTCTTTTTAGATGACTGCTGCACAGACTAGTGCCTCTAGAGAAAGCGTTGAGAGGTAGAATGGAATATATCTGGGATCGCTGCACTTACAGGCTAGTCCCTGTTCTGTTTTATATACATCATATTTACTGTATTTGCTGTGATTTATTAAAAGTTCTGAGAGACTTTGTAAGCTGTGCTTCTCCTGAATATTTGGCTAAGGGAAAGCTAGAGACAGAAGTCCTAGAAGAGGTCTGATTGTATTCTGTTCTTTGTTCATCAGAGTCTGGACTTGACAATGGCAGCTGTGAGGGCATTTGGGGATCTATAAGGACAAATAAAACTTTCAACATCCCACTTGAGGGCTTTTCACTTTAACTGATATTGGAATTTCTTCTACTTTGTCTCTTTTCTTGCCTTGAGTCTCCTATAGTTTATTCACCATATAGCAGCCAGGAGTGATTTTCTAAAAAGAAAACCAGATCATTTTAGCCCTGGATTTGAAATCTTCCATTGACTTTTCATTAGATTGAGAAAAACACCCAGACTCCTTATATTTGCCTTGAAGATCTCACTGAACTGGCCCATAGTTCTCTCTCAAATCTGTTCTGGACCAATTTATGCTTCATTCATTGTGGTCCACACACACTGGCTTTCTACTATTCCCAAAACATACGGAGTTCTTCATTATCTCAGAACTTGGTGTCAGTGGACCGCCATACATGGAAAGTGCTTTTAACATCTCTGCAGGGCTGATTGATCACTACGAGAACTGTTCTTGTTTTGTTTTGGTTTTTGGGTGCTGGGGTTCAAATTCAGGACCTTACACTTGCTAGGCAAGCACTCTACCACTGAGCTAAATCCCAACGCCGTGAGAACTTGTTTTAATTGTTATCTTTCAGTTTTCTGTTTCCCCCTGATAGAATCAGGTGATGTATACTTGTCTAACTGATTGACTGGTATATCCTCTGTGCCGAGGAGTGCTCAGCAGACAGTGTGGAATGGAGAACAAAGGGACCTCAAAAATAGATGGTGACCAGGCTTGGTGGGACATAAAATGGAAAGGACCCTGTGTGTTTACTTCTAAAGTACACACCAACTAACTTTTGGTTCTTAGTGACACTGAGGAAAATATAAGATATAGGACGTGTAAGCAGTACAGGGTCATGGGTGAGGGAATAAAAATAAAACCAGAGGACAAAGGGCTGCCAGAGAGGGAAAATGTCAGAAAAAGGATATTGTTGTGGGAAGATAATTATACAAGTTTTATCTAGAGTGAGAACACTTTTGTTTCCCAGTCTGTAAGACAGAGGCGTGATGGGCAGCTGATAACATACATTTCAAAGTGGTAGAAAGTTCTCGATTTTTCAAAGCAGATTTATCTATTTAACTTAGCAGTGCTGAGGGTGGAAGCCAGGCGCTTACACATGCAAGGAAAATGCTCTACCACTGAGCAACATCCAGCCTTTAAAGCAGATTCTTGATACATTTTCTTGGTTACAAATAATTGGGGAAAAAGGAAAGCTCTGTGCCTACCCATGACATGAGACAGTGCAAGCGGCTCAGCGCCGGCGTTTCAGGGAAAGATTTGGTGTCCTGTAACGTCTCGGTTTCTATGGTGACAGTGCATTTTTAATGACCCTGTTAACTGGTAGTGTAACGACTCGTAACTAAGGAGCGCTGAGTAGTCACAGCTGTGTGTTTGGCGTTTACATGGCTTTTCTCCGGGATGGTTTTTAAATGGCTTTGAAATAAAGGTGTTATAAAACAGAACCCCACTGATGTACATAGTCTGTGCACATTTAGGGAGGGAAAGTACCTTAGACAATGTTAAAATATGCAATAATATCATCTTCATGCCTATACTTTGGAGATGAAGAGCCAGAGACCAAGGCTAAATAGTTTTACCAGCTCACTTAGCTAGTGACAGAATTAGGAGAAGATCTTAGATTCCCTGACCCCTAAAATAGTTTTTTCCTACCATTGCATAGCGACTTGCCCCAACACAGCAGGACATAGAATGCACTTTACATTCTTTGCATGTGTCAAAAGTGATAAGGAGTTGAATGAATCTGTGACCACTGAGATTGTGAAGTGGCTGGGATGCAGAGCAATAGTAATAAATGAGAGAAGTACAGGAGTCCATACATGGAATTCAAAGCCATTTGCCGTGTGTGTGTGAGGGTGTGCATGTATTTTTCTAGTGAGATATTTCATTGTATTCTCGGTTAATTAATGAATTTTTCCCAAATAAGTGATAAACTATGGTTCTTTCACCATTGATGATGTCAAAGTATCACAAATAAAATGGATAGGTACATGGTGTATTGAGAAAAAATATTTGTCACCATACAATAAAGATTAAAATCCTTAATTTACAAAGAACAGATACACATCAAGAAAAGACATCAGGACCTAGTTGAAATGAGAAAGAAGGAAATGGATGGAAATTATATAGAGTAGGAAGTACAAATGCTTAATAGAAATGAAAATTAGTCATCCTTTCTCATCATCAATGAAATTTTAAAAATTCAGATTTGCAATTTTTACATACGAATGAGCATAGATTAAAAACAAGTATGACAGTACTCTGTGTGATGGAGTGGTGGTGAGCCAGATAAGTAGTTTCCTATACTGTTACTAGAAATATAATTTAGGTCAAAGATACCAAATTAATGATTTGAATTAAGAGCCTTAAAACTGTTCATAACCAGTAACACAGATTCTAAGGAAAGTGTGCTGTTATGGCTTGTGTCTAGATGTCCCCCCAAAGCCTCATGTGTCATAGGTGGGTGTTTTCAGAGGTGGCTGGATCTAGAGTGTGTGATTACTAAGTTAGTCTGCTGATTGGTTTGGCCATAGTTCTGCTGGGATCAAGGATATGATGTAAGGGTTAAGGGTGCTGGGATCCTAAGGGTGGGTAGCCTGGGTAAGATATAAGAGCTAGAAAGAGGCTTGTCTATCGCTTGCTTGGTTTTGCTGTCTTTTGCCTGCCATGAACTGTTTCTCCTCTGTGGCACCCCTCTGCCATGCCAGCCTGCCTTGCAGCCAACCAACTATGGACCAAAACTTCTACAAACTGTGAGCTAAATAAACCTTTTCCACCTTTAAGTTTGGGTGTCAGGTATGAGATTGAGAAAAGTAACTCCCAGGAATGAGAAAAGTAACTAAGATATGTACCATTACAAGGTAACAATCAGAAGCATGTGTACTAAGTTTTGTGTGTCAAGTATTATTCTTCCAGTGTCATTTAAAATAGTAAAAAGTATGAAAAAGTGCAAACAGAGAAAAGGTTAAATTAAATACTGTATTTCTATGAATCCAATAAATTATCTTGGAATTTTCGTTAATGATCTGAAAACCTCTTGTGATACAATATTATATTTTAAAATGTTCAGACTTCCTAAAATGTGTGTAGATTGTAATTCCATCATTTAACTGAGTTTTAATAATTCCTAGAAGAAATATGCTAAAATGTTAATAATGATTATCATCTCTTGAGTTATGGGATAGTTCATTATTGCATTCTTTTTTTGTACTTCTGTGCATTTTCTCAGAATCTATAGTTCATTTTATGTTATCAGTTGGCTAAAGATGAGGACTGCTTACGACCAAGCCGAGGGGAGGATGGTGTGGCTGGTGTGGGGGCACGAAAGGGCACTACTGCTGTGAGAACAGCCCCTCTGATTTGGCTAGAAAGGTAGAGAAAGGCTGGTTTTTGGAAAACTCCTGTGAGATGTCCGGATCATTCTCTGTAAACCAAAAGAAGTCATGATAGTTACTGAGTCCTATAAATAAATCACATTGGATTAGATAATGAGTACGTAAAGGCGTAATGTCTGCCCACAGCAATAGAAATGATTCAGTAATCACAGATTCAATGATGATTTAGATATTCTTGTTGGAACACTACTCAGCATGGTAGAAACTAAAAAATTTGAAGTTTCATACAGAATGCTCTTTCGTCCTGCATCAGCGCATGGAGGATGTTTGATATTGGGAATACCAGGACTGTATGTATGGTGGGATTAGTGAGGTCAACACCATAGTCTCCTTATAAATCTCGTTGGCAGAGAAAAGATTTTGTTTTGTGGCTCCCAGCTAATTGAAGCAGTTTGTAAGTGCATCAGCCGTTTACGAAGGGCATTCAGTGTTGCAAGAGTGAGGAGACCTCCGTAACAAACCTTACTTTTTGGATGGAAGTGCTGGTTCTCTGCGTGGTTTTATTTCATTGTCCCCGTGAAGCCAGTGTGGTCCTTGCAGTAGGGTTATCAGATGGGCTTGGAGAAATCTGGCTGTCTTTGCTTGGCCCACATATTATTCCTGAACGTCCCATAATTGTAAATGATAAACGTCCGTGTACTTGTTTTTCACATTACTCAGTGCCTGGGTTTTCCCTCTTTTCAGGGCTAGTATAGACTCATTCTTGAATTGTGGTGCACTCCTGCTTCCTAGTTGTAATAGTAGATGAACAATAGCAGTCAGATAAATAACCTTCAAATGAATTTAGCCCTACGCCCATATTCTTGGTTATCTCTTAAAACCATCTATCGTTTGCATTTATATTTAGTATATGTAGCTCCAGGAGAGAAGATTTAGTTTGGTTCCTGGATACTACTGATGATTATGTGAAAATACTGTTGAAGTGTTTTCGAGATTGATCTCTCTCCTCTCTGCTGAGTGGTGGGAGGGCAATCATGTACTTATTTTCCCCCACATTTAAGACGATGATGTCATCCAGTGGAAGAGGATTCGATGGGGATGCCAAAGACAGTCTGATTCCAGCTTCATAGTTCACTTGCTGTATGATCTATGATGGTCAATTTTATGTGTTGACTTGAGTGGGCTAAGGGGTGCTCAGACAGCTGGGGCAACATTTCTGGGTGTCTGTGTGGTGGCATCCAGAAGAGACTAATGTTTGAATCAGTAGGCTGGATAAAGAAGGTCCTTCCTTACCAATGTGGGTTGGCATCGTCCAATCCATTGAGGGCGCCAGTGGAATAGAAAGGCAAAGAAGGGCAAACTCATGCTCTTCTCGAGGTGAGATATCCATCTCCTTCTGCTCTTGGAAAGTGGAGTTCTTGGTTCTTGGGTACACAGACTCTGGGACTTAAACCAATTCCTCCCTTTCCCCACTGGGCCAAATTTTACCGCCAGATTTCTGGCCCTCCACCCTATAGTGGCATGTTGTGGGACTTCTTGGCCTCCCTGAGCACACGAGCCAATTCTCATTATGAATCTTCTCATCTCTCTCTGTATGTCCTATTGGTAGAGCTCTCACTAATACATACTATCTTAAGCTAAGAAGCTCTTAATCGCACTATGCTTTCATTTTCTCTATATTGTTTATTAGTCATGTATTATTCCAAATTCAATATCGGAAACTTGTTTGATAAACTGACTCTTTAAAGGGAACCTGAAATAGAAGAAGAATTAAGGAGAAGATTTAAAAAATAGGAGTAATTTCTGGAGGATAGGATAGCAAGACAGCAAGGAAGGTAGGGAGGCATGAAGTTCAGAGATACCAAGAGAGTTGAAGGAAAACTGGGTGATCTAAAATAATCACAATCGTAATAAGGAGATAAATGTCAGATAGAAAAAGCTTTAAAATACCTAATGTAGAAGGCTCTGGGGGTTGAAGAGACATAAAGAAGTAATGCAGGGAAGGAATTGATGGGAGACTTTTCTGCTTTGTAGAAAATAGGCCAGGATGAATCACAAGCTCTGGCCTAAACTCAGTTTATTTACTTGCAGTCTGAGAAAACAGCTCAGGGCTATTTAGAGAAAAACACTCTTAGAAAATTGCATGTAGATACCATTTTGTTTGATAAACTACACTGCTTTTGCTCTGAGACTTTCAACGTTAGGAAATTGTCTTTGTACAGAGATTTAAAAAAATTTAATAGACTTTTTTTTAGAGTAGATTCAGGTTTATAGAAAAATTGCACAGAAACTTGAGAGTTTATGTTTAGTTTCTCTTCTCTTGCACATCTTTCCCACTGTTTCTAACATTTTGCATTAGTGTGGTGCATTTGTTACAATTAATGAACCAATATTGGTGGCATATCATTAACTACAGTCCATAGGATTCACTTTTGTGTTGCATAGTTCAGTGAATTTTGATAAGTTCACGCTTTGCATCCACCATTATGCAGTAGTAATATACAGAATACTTCAATATTCTGAAAGTCTCCTGTGTTTCAGCTTCTCTTTTCCTTCTCTTAAACCTCTGGCAACCAGAGATCTTTTTGCTTTCACTCTAATTTTGTCTTTCCAGAATGTCATATAATTGGAATCATATAATACGTAGCTTTTTTGAATTGACTCATTTCACTTAGTAACATGCATTTAGAGTCCTTCCATAATGTTAAAGTTACTCCATTCACCCACCGAAGGACAACTTGGTTGCTTCCAAGTTTTAGTAGCAATTACGAGTGACACTGTTATAAATATCCATGTGCAGGTTTTTGTGTGGATATAATAATTTTTAAAATTGTTTGGGTAAATATTAAGGAGTGTAGCTTCTAGATCAGAGGGTAACATATGTTTGGTTTTGTAAAAAGATGCCAGACTGTCTGCCAAATTGGTTGTACCATTTTGCACTCCCAGGAGCAATACATGAGTGTTGTTGTTCCCCATCTTTAACAGTATTTACTTGATGGCATCAATATTTGGATTTCAGTCATTCAGGAGATGTCTAGTGGCACCTTAATGTTGTTTTAATTTGAATTTCCCTAAGGACATAGACTGTGGAGTATCTTTTCTTTTTTTTTTTTTTTAATTTGCCATCTGTAAAGCCCTGATAAGGCATCTGTTCAGAGTTTTTGCCCATTTGGAGAATGAGAAAAGTTATTTGTTTTCTTATCATTGGGGTTCAAGGGTTCTTTGTATATTTTGGATATAAGACTTTCATCAGTTATTTATTTTGCAAAGATTTTCCTCCCAGCAGGTGGGTTGTTTTTTCACTCTTTTTATGGCTTGGATCTTAAATGTCTTCCAAGGTCATGTGCTGAAGGATTGGTTACCAACCCTTGGTACTGCTGAGAGGTGGTGCAGTCTTTAAGACATGAGGCCTAACGGAAGGCCACCAAGAGGTGAGTGTCTCCGCTCCACCACGTGCTCCCCACTGTGATGCTCTGCCTGGCCACAGACCAAAACAATGGTGCCAACTTACTAGGTACTGAAATGTCAGAATCCACGAGACAAAATAAACCTTTCCTCCTTTTTAGCTGATTTTCTTAGGTATTTTGTCACAATGAAAGAAAACTAACATAATTCTCTTAATGATGGATTTGCAGAACAAAAACTTTTAATTTAAATGAAGTCTGGTTTTCATCATTTTTTTCATTGATTTTAATCAAGGAAATATTTGTTGTTTTTAAGTCACTGCCAAACTTGACATCATTTTGCTTTTATTTTATACATCTAGAATTTATAAAGTTTGTATTTACCTTTAAGCTTATGATCCACATTGAATTAATTTTTGTGAAATGCATAAGGTCCATGTCTACATTTTTTTTTGGCATGTGAATGTCCAGTTGTTCTAATACTATTTGTTGAAAAGCAATCTTTCTTGACTGTATTAGTTTTGTTTCTTTGTCAAAAGTTAGTGGCCTGTATTTGCCTGAGTCTATTTTTGGTCCTTGTATGTGATTCCATTTGTCTTTTAATCAATAATTTCCCAGTCTCATTACTGTATTGATTACTATAACGTTACAGTATATCTTAATGTCAGGTAGTATCAGACCTCCAACTTTTTCTCCAGTATTGCGTTGACTATTCTGGTTTTTTGTCTTTTTTCATATAAATTGTAGAATCTGTTTTTAATAGCCAGTTTGTCTAAAGAGAAGAGGCAAGCATCAGAAGTAGACTCAGATATAGTAGAGATTTTGGAATTATCAGACTAGAAATTTAAAATAGTCATGATTTGTAAGCTAAGAATGCCAGCAGAAAAAACGGGTAACGTAAAAGAACAGGTAGTAATGTAAGCGGAGAGATGGATACTCTACAAAAGAATCAAACACGGTAACAAACATAAAGAATGGACTTTATGGGCTCAAGGGTAGATTGGGTCAAGGAAAGACTCAGGTAGACATGTTAATAGAATTTTCTCAAATTAAAAAGAAAAGGGGAAAAAAACCTCCAGAATATCAGCAAACTATGGGACAGTTGCAAAATACGTGACATATATGTAATGGGAGTATCAGGAGAAAAAATGGAGAAAGGAACAGAAAAAAACATTTGAAGTAATAATAACAGAGAACTTTTTTAAAATTAATGACAGATTAACTGCAGATTCAGGAAGCTGAAAGAACACCAAATAGGATCAATGACTAGATTTATCCTCAAGCAGATCACATTCAAACTGTAGAAAAACAAAACCAAAGAGAAAATCTTGAAAGAAGCCAGAGGGGAAAATACCTTATCCTTAGAGAAGCAGGGATAAGAATTACATCCGGTTTTCCTTTATGGATCACGCAAGCAAGAAGAGGGAATGAAGTGTTCAAAGTGTTGGAAAAAAAAACACCAGCAACTTAGAATTCTATATTTGGAAAAATTTGTTGCCAGTAGACTTGCCATACAAGATATGTTAAAAGAAATTCTTCTTAATTGATATAGTGGAAACTGATTTCTTCACAATAATAATAGCTACAATATATTGGATGGTTATAATTTATGATTAAATGGAAAGAATAAAAATATTATTATAAGGGCCAGGTGACAAACTGGAAATATTGTTTTATAAGGCATCTATACTAGCTGTAATGTGGTTTAGTGTTATTGACTTAGGTGTAAATGTGTCTTGCAACATTTAGGGCAACTGCTCAAAGTTTTAAGAAAGCAATATAATTGATTTGTTAGAAGATAAAAGAAAACTGAACCATATAAAATGTTCAGTTAAAACCAGAGAAGGGGAAAAAAAAAGACATAAGAATAAGGACAATGAGTAGAAAGCTGTTACAAATATAGTAGATTTCACACCAACTGTACCTAACTAATCACTTTAAAATGAAGGCGTAATCACCTAATGTATAAATGGTGTAAATATAACGATTAAAAGATACTATAAACATGGATAAAAAATAAGACCCGGTTATATGTTGTCTACAAGAAACTTATTTTAAATATAGACACAGATAGATTAAAAGATAAAGGATGGAGATTTACTACGCTGACACTAATCGGTGGCAAGTTGAGATAGCTATATTAACTTTAAACCAGGCTGACTTCTAGACAACAAAAATGATTGGGCAGAGAGACATTGTATAATGATAGAGGGCTCGGTTCTCCGAGAGCAAATTGCAATTCTTAATGTAGGTGTTGAGATTTTTACATATATTTTAAATTTTGTTAAAAACTGATCAATGTAGTGGGCATCAGAAAATCTGGGTTTTTAATCTGGGCTCTGTTACAAGGTGTTAAGTGATTTTATGAGCAAGTGCCTTATTTTAATTTTCTCATAAATAAAATGCTTGATTTATAAAATCCCTTCTAGCTCTAATATTTCTTTGATTCTAATGTCAAGATTTTATATGAGTATATTTGACTGAAATAAACTGAAGTAAATATAACTACATTAGATGCAATTTAGTGGGAATCTTTAAAAATAAATTTAGAGTAAGTTATTTAGTGTACATTTACGATTTGGAAAATGTTAAACATCATGCTGTATCATCTTTTCTCTGTATTTCCCCCCATAGTACAAGTTTAAATGAGTATGCATAGTCAATAGGTGTGACATGTAATTTTAATTTGTATGCTGTCTGTCCATTATTATTTGTTGTTTAACTTCCACACCACGCATAATAGGACTATGAAAGAAATGTCTAAGTCATTTGGATGGAGGGCTTGCCTTACTGTGTGTATTTCCAGTTTTCCAAGTCGTGGTCAATGATTTAAAATAATTTTTTTTAAGAGGAGGAAATATTTGAGATAATCTGAGTCTTTGTTTCCTCGAACAGATATTTAGCTCATTTTGCTACATTTCTTCTGCCAGAGAGAGAAAGTCATAGTAGGTAACAGTTACATAGCCCTTAACTATGTGCCAGGTGCTGTTCTCATAGCCTCATCCAAAGCTGGTCCAGTCCTTGCAGCAGGCTGTGGAGCAGCCACTACTCGCCTCTCTGTTTTGCAGGTGGGGAGCCTGAGTTAATTAACTTGCTCGAGGTCATGTAATTAAGAGAGGTGGAGCTGGGGCGAGAACCGAGGCATTCTGTTTGCAGAGTGCACTATAAAGCCTGCAATATGGTTCCACGCATTTTTATTTGTTCTTAGTGTTCCGGCTTGAAATGGAATGCGCACGAAGGGCACTGGTGTAGGCAGGATCCTGAGATGGCTCCAGATTCCTGCCCCCGTTGGGACTCTCCTGCTCTGTATCATCCTCCTCTTGAGCACAGGCAGGACCTGTGAGGAGGATGTCACTTCCATGATTGTGTTGCCTAATATTGGAAAACAAATTTCAGGTGTAGTTGAAGACGCTAACCGGTTGACTGTGGGCTAATCAAAAGGCAGATTATGCCGTGCTTGGCCTAATTAGGCAAGAACTGGAAAGAGATGGTAAGTAGTCGTGGAGTCTTCTGATAGCCTCGGAACGTAAACCAGGAAGAGTTCTAGAGCTGCCAGGAAGTGGACTGCGCCCCGTGAGAGGCATGGGGACCTCGAGCTGCAGAAGGAATCGAAGCTCCAGCTGGTATCTTGACCGCAGTCTTGTGACGAGCGGAGACCAGGTAAGTTGTGTTGGCCTCCTGACCCACGCAAACGGCGAGATAACAAGTACACGTTTTAACCTGTGAAGTTTCTGCCAATTTGTTTCACACCGATAGTAAACTAATACAAGGATATACCGTAAGTAGATTTTAAAAGCTTATTTTAAAATGTGCTCTGGGAAGTATCTGTGTAATTTTGCAGAACATATGTGACCCCACATACACCTTAGATTCTGATTCCCTCTCTTAAACTTAGTAAGAGTGGTTTATTAATGTTATTTCCAAATTACTATAACCCCAAGCAGAATATATGCCATTTACAGCTCAATCCACTGCATGCCCACTGGACTCCATCCCTTAAGACGAATTACATTTGCCCAACGGTTAAATCCAATGAAAATTTTTTAGTCTTTTTTTTCTGGCTACAGTTGGCTATTTTTTTTTTTTTTTTTTGAGCTGGGGCTTGAACTCAAGGCCTTGTGCTTGCAAGGCAAGCACGCTAACCACTGAGCTAAATCCTCAGCCCCCACATCTGCCATAATTATCTCTTTATATGTTTCGGATTCCCAAGTTACATGTAGCATTGATCATTTCTCTGAGTTTTAGATTCATATTCCACTATCTGTGGGACTTCACTTGGATGCCCAATAGCTCTTTCAAACTCAACGGTTATGTTAACTCTGTAGGGCTGCTGCAGCACAGGAACATAGCTGGGGGGCTGACACACGAGGTTTTGCGCATGCGCATGGGAGAGGGGCGCTGGGGATGGAATCCAAGGCCTTATCCACGCCAGGCCAGCGCTCTACCACCAAGCTGCGCCTCGGCCCCAAGCAACAGACCTTATGACGCCACGTGCGGAGGCTTGAAGTCTGAGTTTGAGGTGCCGTGAAGGTCAAGCTTCTCTGAGACCCTGCGTGGGCTTCCTGGCGTCTTCTCGTAGTCCTGCTTGCCGCTTTCTAACTGCTGGCGGCCGTCAGCGGTCTTTGGAGTTCCTCGGCTTTCAGCTGCGCCTCTCCCGTCTCCGCTTCCGGTGTTACACAGTGTCGTTCCTCTGTGTCCTCATGTCATGATCCCTCCGTGTGTGTCTGTGTTTAAATTTCTACTTTTTATAAGGACGCAGACATACTGGATTAGCACCTGGTTTGACAAACCTGATTAAATCTACGAAGGCGCTACGTCCAAATAAGGCCTCATTTTGAGGAACTGTGGATTACTCCTTCAGTCTATTTTTGGGGGGACACAATTCAGCTCATAACAGTGTCCCCAGTGAAACTAATTCCCTCTGCTTGCGCCTTTCCTTACATGTGCTTTTAGTCTTGTCTTTTGAGAACAGTTGTAATGCAGCGATCAGATCAAGGACGTGGACCTAGACGTGAATGACGTGTGGACTTAGGAGAGCTATTCTAAATAAACCTGAGTTCATGTAAGTTGGGAAAATTATAGGGATTCTTGTGAAAATTAAATGAGCAATCAGCGCTTCGAATACTAGGTACTGAGCACTCAATAAATATTAGTTCTTTCTGGGGTTGCTGTTACAATTTTTACTTTTCAATGACACCATCAACTGGGAGTTTATCAAGAGATGAATATCCTGAATAGATTTGGATCCTGAACAATAGTCTGAAATGAAGTTAGGGTAGGTGGCAATTCCTACCCTGAGAGATGGGAAGAGTTTGGTCACAATAATTACAGTATTTTCTCTGTTCACCTGGATGGTTAGTTGTGGAACCAGGCTATAGAACAGCCTCTGGTGGAACTCATAAATCCAGTATTCTTCATACCACATAATCCTGCTGGGGCAGGTCTTGTAAGAAAACTGCCAACCTGACTGACCAGCGTACTTTGTGTATCTTCCTTACGAATTTTGAGTAGGATTTTCCACTTAGAATATGAGTTTAGAGCACAGGCAATATGCTTTTCTCCTGTATGTAGCTGATCACAGACTTGAAGGTAGGTCCCAAATCACTGACATTGCTTTTCAGACCCTGTCCTGCTCCTATGTATGTCCTCTCTCTCTCCTCTCTCTTTCCCAGGCCAAAGGCGTTGACAGGTGGGAAAGTCGATGCATGTTGGTGGAGTGGGGACTACAAAATTAAATTCATCTTCTCACATACATGTGTATGTCTTTGAAGGAACTTCTGTGATGAAAGAAACACATGAGATGAATTCTTGTGCAGATCTGTTGATTTTCTAGGTAATAATAAATACAGCAAGTGGCGATAGTAGCATGACTCACATTTGTTGAGTGCATGGTGATGTGCCGTGTGAGGAAGAAAGTTTTGTCTTTATTTCAATAGTTTTTATTTTGGTGGAGACCATTATTTTGGTTTTGATGTGCTCATGGAAGGGGCCTGGCTGGAGGTGGTCAGTGGGGGTGTGACCTGGAAGGTGTGTCTTCCTCCCCTGCTTGTCCTTTCTCTCTCTGCTTTCTGGCTTCCCTGGTGTGCGCAGCTCTTTCTCCACTGTGTCCTTCTGTCATCCTGTGCCTGCCTTGGAGCCAGCCTACCATGGACTGTAGGTGTGAGTCAACAAGGAAGCTCTCCTCTTCTAAGCTGTGGGGACTGGTACTGTGTCTTAGGGATGAGGAGGGTGCCTAAGACACCCTCATTTCTGATCAACAGCATCTGAATAATAGATTTTAGCAGACAAATGATTCAGTGGCTCACAACATCATCAGGAGGACTGGAGGAGTTGCCCTGGCTTCTGTGCTGCAGATCTGGTTCAGCTAAGATGTCTGCCTAACGCCGCCGTGCACTTGTTCTGTTGATGAGCAGGACAGTAGATACGGCCAGGACCTCCCGCCCCTGCAGGTCCTTCTGTCTGTCCTCTAGTCCTCTGCCTCAGCCGTGCCCAGTCCATCCGGTTAGAAGCGGCTGGCAGAGGCTGGCAGCGCATTCACGGAAGTTTAGTCCAAGCTGCAGCAGCATCAGCATCAGGGAAAAACTTCTTAAAATTGAAAATCGTGCAGTGGGCTCTGCTGTATCCTACGCAGACAGAGTCCCCAAGAGTACTGCAGCTGGCCCCCCAGGTCCGGGGTACCTCAAACGTGGCACATCATGCACACTGAAGCCTGCAAACTCTCGTCTAGAGAACCTGTCTGGACCTGAATGGGAGGCTGGGGCAAAAAGCAACCGACGTTTTCAGCTGTACAGCTAGCCGCGGCTTGTCCTCCCCTGAGAGTGGTGCAGTGGGGGAGTCCCAAGACCTGAGAAGGAGGTTTAGCTGTTTAGTATCAAAAGGAATGACAAATGTCCAGCGAGGCTGCCGTCCTTGGTGCGTGGGAGCCCAGCTTCCTGCTTCTGCAGTGACGAGCCTCGGAGTGGTCTGCTCTGGGGAGAGGTGCCCAGGGCTGACTGTCCCCAGGGACCCCAGTGTCCACCTGTCCTTTTCAGTGACTGTATCGTTCTTCCCTTCCCTCTCCCTGTCTGTCTTCCTCTTTTTGTCCTTCCCATTTTCCTGTCCTCTCACTTCTCAAGTGATTTGTGGAGTCTTCCTTCCATGGTGCCTTGAGATTTCAGGGAAAAAGGAAGCCATCCTTCTACCGAAGGCTGCTGTAGTCACCAGCGTAGAGTTAGTGAAGCATTCGGGGGGCCGAAACTCTTCACACGTGCAGGAGGCTGAGAAACCTGAGCACGGGGCTTGCTCCCGGCAGAGCACTGAAGCCAAGAAGTTGATTTTTGATTTTTTTTTTTTTCTTTGTGGTGCCAGGGATCGAACTCAGGCCCTTGTGCTTGCAAGGCAAGCACTCTAATCACTGAGCTAAATCCCCAGCCCCAAGAAGTTGATTTTTGGAGACTTCCGGCTCTCAGTTTCTTCCCTTCTCAGAGTTTCCCTTTTTATTTCACTCATAGTTTCCATTACCAGCTGTCCTTCTGCCTCTCATTCCCCAGTCAAAACTTGTTCTTCAGCCAGGTATGGTGGCACAGGGGTGTAGTCCCAACTATCTGGGAGGCTGAGGCAGGACAACTGCTTGATCCTAAGAGTTCGACAGTACCCTGAGCAATGGAGCAAGACCCTATATTAACAAACAAACAAACAAACAAGACAAAGCCTTGCTTTTCGGAAAGAATGGTATCCTTTCATCTGATGTGTCAAAAATACACAGAATCATGCTTTGGGAGTATTTATTTTTAAAGGGTTTGTGTGTGTGTGTGTGTGTGTGTGTGCGCGTGTGCGTTGTTTTCTGGGGGAAGAATCAGGGTTTTGTTCTTGCTAAAAGCAAATTGCAGAAACATGGGTTGGTTGGAGAAGTTGCCATCTGTATCCACTCACTAGGTGAGAGAAAGGGTCCAGCTCATGAACTTTTCCCTGCTGACTCTAATTTCCACTCCCTGCTATTGTAGTTGGAGAATGTGCCAGAGCTTTCTCCTGCTTCCCGTGCACGGTGACAGGCTGACTGAGCCTGGAAATGAGGTGCTACAGTGGTGCTCCATTCAGAGTGCTTTGACTGAGTCCGAAAGAAATCTTGTTAGCATTGCCAGCTGTTGTCTTGCCCTCCTCCCGGGAGCCACAGACTTCCTGACTCTGTGTCATTCAGAATCAGAGTCTCAAAGAAATCATTCCTTTGTAGCACATTGTTTAACCTTTTCAGAAAAGAGAAACGTGGCCCTTCTACTCTTCACAGTCAAAAACTTCAGAGGGTATGTCTGGGAGTAACATACTACCTCACCCTGATGGAAAGAGGCACCGTCTTCCCTAGGAGACAAATGAGGGCGAGACACTCCATTTTACAACAGTCATCTTGGATTTGACCCAAAGCACTCGTGGTATAGGACGAACAGCAGGCTAACGTGAAAGATCAAAGCAGAAACTGGATGGGGAGAATAAAAAATGGAACCACATCTCATGGTACCATAAATGCTATAAAGCCAATTTTTGTTTTTCTCTGTGGTTGTAATTAACTTTCAATAACATCTCAGATTGTCAATGTTAAAAAATGTCATTTATATGATGTAGTTACTCGGGGTGAAGAAATTTTTAAAAATTGCATGGCAAAAAGAAAAAAAGACAAACTAAGAAAAATATACTCAATTTATGTCACAGATAAAAGGTTAAGCACCCAATACATGAGAGCTTTGGAAAGTAGAGAAGGTAAGAAAAATCTGATGTCCCAGATTGATAACAATTAGGCAGAGGCAACAAATTCTCCCTTACTCAGTCTTTCTAGTTGATTCGCTCTCCAAAAGATTGGGTGAGACCCGCCCACAGCAGGGAGAACAGTCTCCAGGTTTATCCCGTGGTTGCAAATGACAAGATTTCTTTATTTTTTAAGGTCAAATAATAGTCACACAGAAGGTGTGATCAAAACACACAGTAAAAGTTTAGTAGTAAAGTAAAACATTGTGACAGCAAAAGACTCATTGTCGTTAATCCTCCTCAGAATACACCCCCCGCCAAACACACTTATTCCGTCATGCTTGCTACTTTCTGGAGCAGTTCTGGAAGTGCCCTTTCGTGAGTGTCTTCAGTTGTGCTGTCCTGGCTGCTTTGAATTCATTCAAAACATTTACTGTTCGTGGCCATTTTGACTTCGGGGAAGAGTCAGATGTCATGTGGTGTCATCAGGACTTTGAGGAAGAGATGCGGCGGATGAGGATGCACTGTCATGTTTTTATTTGACGGAGATTGCTATAAACATTTTGACTCCATTCAGGACATTGAGGCAGCCACGGCAGTGCAACTAAAGACACAGAAGAGTGCTCCAGAATTGAAGTGGCAAGAACGTTGGGCTGAGTGTGTTCAAAGTGAGGGGGAGGATTTTGAAGGCAGTAAGTGACTATGTGCTTTTTACTGCAATCAGTTTTTTTTTGGGGGGGGGTGTGCTGGGGATGGAACTCAGGGCCTGTGCTTGCTAGGCAAGCACTCTAACCACTGAGCTAAATCCCCAGGCCAAGTTTTTAAAATTTAAACACATTCCATATTTTTTGATTAGGCCTTGTATATGTGTCACATTTTCTTTATGCACTTATCCATCAATAGACACTTTTTCCTGTATTTTGGAGAGATAGTGTGAATAATATAGCCGTGAATGTATCTCTTCACAGTAGTGGTTTTATTTCACACACACACACACACACACACACACACACACACACATGCACAAGTGGGATTGCTGGGTTATTTGGCAGTTCTAGTTTTGTTTTTCTGAGAAATCTCCACATTATTTTCCTTGAACACCGTATCAACTTACAGTTCTCTCACAGTGTTTAGAAGTTCTCTTCTCCCCATGCTGTTCTCACTGCTTGCTGGGGGCCATCCTAACAGGTGGGAGGTGGCATTTCATTGTGATTCTAAGTTGCATTTCCCAGCTGGTTAGTGCTGCTGAGCACCTTCCCAGATACCCCCAGTTCTTCATATGTCTTCTGTGGAAAAATGCATGTTTAGGTTCTTATGCCATTTGAAAATCAGCTTGTTATGGAATTGCGTGAATTCCTTATTTATTTTGGATAATAATTGCTTATTGGATTTATAGTTTACAAATGTTTTCTCCTGTTTTGTAAGTCGCCTTTTCATCTTGCTGATTGTTTTCTTTGGTGTGAAGAAATTTAAACTGGAGGTGGTTACACCGTCTTAAAAAAGTACCACAAATTGGTTGGCTTACGCAATAGAAACTTCTTGTCTCAGTCTGGAGACCAGAAGTCCCAGCTCAAGAGAGTGTCGGGTTGGTGGCCCTGAGAACTATGAAGGGCAGTGCATGCCAGCCCTTTCCTGGGCGGGTAAATGACCATCTACACCCGTGCTTCTTCACAGTGTCTTTCTCCCACTTGCGTAACAGGTTCCCCTTTTTAGAAGGACACCAGTCAGGTTGGGTTAGGGCTCATGGTAACTGGGTTACTTCTGTAAAGTGCCCATTTCCACATAAGGCCACATTCTGGATTCCAGGTTAGGGTTTCAGTGTATGAATCTTGGGCAACACAATGCAACCCTAAGTCTCCAAGGGGAAAATTCTTCATGCTTCTCAAATATTTTATGACTTCGTTGAAGATGGAACAGGGGATGGAAAAGGGTGGAAATGTTGAGGTTGCTCTTCTGAGAATTCTCAGAAACAAACAAACATGAGGCTGTTGGCAAACTATGCAGTGCCTGGTGTTCATGTGAATCACCATGCTTAAAATTCAAACTACTGCTTTGACAATTCCCGAATAATTTGAGCTGCAGAGTAGCTTTTCATCAAGTATATCTATTGCTCTGACTTTTTAGTAACAGATTAAAAAAAGGAAGAGGGGGCTGGGGATTTAGCTCAGTGATTAGAGTGCTTGCCTTGTAAGCACAAGGGCCTGAGTTCGATCCCCGGCACCACCAAAAAAAAAATAATAATAATAATAAAAAAAGGAAGAAAAAGAGTTGAAAGAGGCAGAGACCCTGTGGATGTCAGAACTCTGCAACTTGCTTGGTGGGAAGGGGTCGGTGGAAAGGAGGCAAATCTACTGATATTTAAATAAATATCTTCTCTTAAATAAAACCTTCTGTGGAGATCAAGGACGAATGATTTCTTGAACAATAAACTGAACAAAATTTTAACCAATAAATGGAACAATAGGCACGATAAGAAGGAGACAGTAGAGAGGGTGTAAGTAGAGATATTTCTGTGTGCAAATCTCAGGGAAGTCTTGTGAAAATTGTGAATACAGGTGGGGAAGTAGTTCTTACATAGCTCCGGGAAGTAAAAATTAATGGAGCGCTGTCGTAGGGCAGAACCAGGGCAGAAGCTTGCTGGGCCCGCATCCCCTCTTCTGGCAGGGCGCGGCTCAGCTGTGGCCTCAGGCTCCTCCTGTGTGGTTCTGTGTGTCCGGGTGCTCTCTGGTCCTGGCTCCTCACGTGGGCTCCTTGCGTGGGCATCTCCCTTCGCCCCTGCAGCCCTCACTTCTTAGGCTGCTCCTGTCTCTCCTCTGCAGCCCTCTCTTCTTTTCAGGGATTCCTTCCCTCAGGGACCATCCCTCTGGGTACAAAAAGAGGGACACCTTGGTAAATCTGTATCCTGCTTTTCAGCGATCAACAGGTAGAGGGCAGAGAACTTTCCTTGTATTTGCTTCTCAGTTATCTCGGGGCTGAAATCCTCCTTATGATGTGTTTAGGTGTCGCATATTCTGCTGCTCGTCATGATCAAGAGGTCTGGGAAAGGCATAAAAATTGTCGCATGGTAACAAAAGTTTCTCAAAGATACAATATGTTATGAGTGTCTGTGATTTTCACTCTTGAATTCCAAAAATGAAAAAAAATCTTAAAGTCTCAGAATATTTAAAAAATTATAAAATGTTCTGTTTGAACAAAAAGTTGATTAAAGTAAGAAAGACACATAACGATGTTGTATTGCACTACACTGAATAATAATATCATACAGAAAAGAGTAAATGACAATTTAATAGTTAATCTGGGAGTGGAAGAATCTATGAAAAAGACTTAAAGATGAATCTCCGGAGGTAAAAAGGTAGCAATGGATGACTGGGATTTAACTATCGCTTAACTTAAATCTGGGGTTTATCACCATTCTAGTATTTTAATTCAGTAATCAGGTATAATTGGGAATTTGGTGTATTATTGCAGGACAGAATACCAAATTATCACATCCATCCCTAAACCAAATAATTAGCCATCCTCACTTTCAACATATTATGCTGTTTTTACTCCTGGTCTGTGTTTGTGCTGATCTTATGATATCTCTGTGTTTAATTGTAAATTGTTTTGCCAGAAATAAATATTGGGAAGGAAAGAGATCAGTCGATTAAAGAATCTGAGCTGTCTTGCGTATCAGAAACTTTGGTAGTATTCTTGCCTTCCCTGCAGGGTTCTGTAATGGCTAAGTGTCACGCAAAACATTTTGCCATTTATCATTGAAATGTAATACAGAGGTACCTTATGGGGATGAGGCTAGAAGAGGCTTTTATATGATTACATCATATGGTGATCGATGTTAACAATTTGTGCTTATTATGAGAACAGTTTTCTGAAGAGAATTCTTGATACGTTTTTGCAATTGCTCTTCTCTAGATGTATATAAATACAGCTAATATTATATCATAAATATAAATAACAAAGTTAGAAATAGGCAAGAGGGATTTCAAATTTGGATAGAACAAATGGGAATTTGTGCATATTTGCTCAGGTCTCATTTGGATTAAAAGATGACTGGAAGAAGGAAAAGAGAACTATCCTGGGAAAGTATTTACTGGAATTATAATCCTTGCCTTTCTGACCCCTGGACTAAATTATCGAAGCGCACACAAGCTGAAATTAGAAAGAACATTCCTTAGATATTTGAGATGGAATAATATATAAATAACCTGAGCTAGACTGAGAATTACGAGGTATCTAGAGCTCACCATATCTGTATACTTAACGCTCAGACCACAAGCTAAGTAACAGATCTGCTGCTGTTCCCCCAGGACTTGATATCCAGAGCTGTGGAGTTGACTAGCTGTGTACTTCAGATGTGAAGTTATAAACGTCTATTTGTGACACCAGTAATTTTGGGGGCTAATCTTCCCCAGGAAGCTCTTAAAGGTTCTGTAGGAAACTGCTTCTTACTACACGTTGGAGGGACGCAGATAGAGAGTGTGTGTGTGTGTGTGTGTGTGTGTGTGTGTGTGTGTGCGCGTGCGTGAGCACCGGTGTGGGCCTGCACGCATGTGGACATGTGTATTTTACTTCACTGGCTAAGTCGACATCAGTCAGGAAAAATGTAATGTGTATTGGCCGTATACTTAGCATTATGAAGAACACCACAGGAGGTCAGTGAGGCAGGAAGCTGGGCTCCTACTTCCGGAATGCTGCAATTGGGGTTTCCAATCAGGGCTGCTCGACTCCGAATCTTACATGATACACACTATATCACTGGGTAGGCGTTTTTCTCACATCGTTTCATTTAATATTTAGAAGTGGACAAAGAAGTTTTATTTATAATTTGCCCAGAAACATCACCGGTTTAAGCAGAAGGGACCACATTAGCAATATAAGAGATGGAAAAGGATTTTACAAAATTGAAGAACAAAGCCAATTACACTCTATACACAGGCTCTTGCTTATACAGTTGTCGAAGTATTATCATTCTCACTTTATGTATGAGGAAATAGGGCCAACCTTCCTAAGTTTGTATCACTGAAGCAGTATATGAAGAGCTCAGTGTAAGGCCGTTGAGTTTATTTTTGAATGTCTCCTGTGTTCTGGCCTGGAGATGTAAACCTGGCCTTGGCAGAGCCTGTTGTATGGGAAGCAAGAGGGAGCACACATAGGTGTGACAATCTCCCAGCTCTTGAGTTGTGATTGGAGAGATGCTTGTCTGGCCTCTGCACGGGGCCGACCCTTGTTGAGGGCTTTGATCATTTTAGATACTTAATATACATGGTATGATCCCAAACTATGGTGAATTGAAAAACTATTGCAGTAAAAAACCTATTGGCATTAATCCCTCTCACCCCCCCCCCCAACACATTCATCCTACCTTCTTGCCACTTTCTGAAGCAGCTCTGGGGTCCTCTCTCGTGAGTGTCTTTAATTGCGCTGTCCTGGCTGCCTCGACCATTTTGCCTTTGGAGGACAGTCAGAAGACACACAGTGCCAGATCCAGTGAATAAGGTGGATGAGGACACAGTGTCACATTTTTATTTGACAGAAATTACCACGGATGTTTTGGATCAATTCAGGGTGCTGAGACAGCTACGAAAAGACACGAAAGAGGGCTCCAGAACTGCTTCAGAAAATGGCGAGAAGGATGGGATAAGTGTGTCAAGAGCGAGGCGAGGGTTTCGAGAGGGGTTAATGACAATGTTTCTGTTTCTGTAGTAAGTTTTTAAAATTTAAACACACACTGTATTTTTTGACCAGACTTTGTACTTTAGTGAAATGAGTGAATGATAATCTGAATGGTATCATAATTCATGTTGTTAAACGAACCAGTGAGAGACTTTTGAATGGACCCAACACATTTGTCTTCAAAGTGAATATACTGTATAAGCCCAGTGTTCTTTTGACAAATGTTTGGTGATCACTATTTTAAAACTGCCAGAGGTAAGGAAGAAAATCTCGATTTGCACCCACATTAGAGCACCCAGTGCATATGGAGATAGTTGCTCTTATGCCACCTGCTTCCGGAGGACACAGAGGCCACTGGCTGACAATAAGCATCCTCACCTTGCTGCTCCATCATCCTTTACAGGGCACACTGGTGCTCACCAGATGGGCTTTTATGAGCCATACTCGAGCTGTTTCTTTTTTCAGAGGGCTTGCTTCCATCCTTTTTAATTGTAATTCATCTCTGAAAGTACCAGGAAAATGAACTGCTTGCCGTAATCATTAGTTTGAAAAGTTTAAATATCACCCATTGTGTGCATGTTGTATTTCAAGATGAAAAAGAAAGTTCCTCTAAAAGGTGAAACGAAGTAATGACAGCAGTCTTTTCCAAGAAACATCAGGTTTTCCGTCGTTAATTAGTTAATACAGTACTTGTAAAGCACTTAGAAAATGAAAAGCACCGTGTAATTAAGAGTCACCTCCCTGATCAGCACCAATAGACTTTAATCACATTATAAGGTCACAGACAATCTATTTGCTACACTGGAGAAAGATTTTTTTTCCTTTATGTTGTAGGTATTTCTTTAGGAGAAAATATAAAAAGAAATTATTTTCCTTGGGTTTCTTTCAGTGTTTCCTGCCTGTAAACCAAATGAGGTTTTTTTGTAGTTTCTTTGGGCTTTGTAGTCTATAGCCCAGGGGTGCCCTGGGGTCTGGCTTTGCAACAAAAAGTAAATAAACCCTCTAATCCTGCTCTCAGCCTCTTCCGGGCACTCTGTTTCTCCTGTCCATGCGGACAGCTATCCTCAGATGTCTGCTGAGCCCTGAAAACAAAATCTACTTTGGAAGGAGGCGCTTTCCACCCAGACTCTTGCTTCTAACTTTACCCCAAAGTGAAGCTCTGCCATCCTCTAACCTCTGGATTGTAAATTTGCAGTTACCAACTCATTCCTTCTTATCTCACTGGTC
This sequence comes from Hystrix cristata, assembly GCA_004026905.1. NCBI lineage: Eukaryota > Metazoa > Chordata > Mammalia > Rodentia > Hystricidae > Hystrix > Hystrix cristata. The sequence continues at coordinate 57,677 of PVJO010005905.1, forward strand.
TCGCCAGTTAGTAAATCTTAAACTTATTTGATTTGTCTCTTTTCCAAGATGCCAGCTGTAGCTTTAGTGCTTTAGGTCCTCTGGCCGCTTGTCATGTTTCTGCTCCCTTTTTTTATAAGCACATCCTTACATTTTGAAGGTATCTTGAGTAACTCGATGAGGGGATTTTTCTTGAACAAGGAATCATACATAAGCTGTGAAATACTGCTGTGTGCATGTGAACAGCGTTTGTTATCATCTTTTGATGTTTACACCGTGAGATTCTCCCAGAAGTGGCAGCCCTGCCTAAGACATTTGTATACGTTCATGGGGAGATGAATGTGCAGATTCCCTTTGTTAATGAATTAGTTACTCTGCAATCGATCAAGATTGGCATACTCTGTGAAATTTTGTATTGAAGATTCATAATGAAAACTATTTTAAAATTATGAAGTTATTTGCTTATAATATCAACACTCAACAATCTGGAGAGGAAAAGATTAATGAATTGTGACACCGAGTCACAAATCCAGACGTCATGCCTATTGCCTCTAGGGTATGGCACTGTTTCTAGTCTCACTCTTTTTGTTCTTAAAAGCTGTGACCTTTGTGAGATTTTTAGCCATGGAATTTAAGTAGCTAGACTTTAGCCACAGACACATCCAGGTAAGTCAGAGACCAGCTTATTTTTTTCTCTATTATTTTTTTTGAAAAGACAAAAACAGAAATAGAGATTTTTAAATAAAACATCAGTATATGGCACATTCAAAAACAGCATACATTGCAGTAATATACCCAAGCAAGATTTAAAGAAACAAATATTGAGGCACATTTTGGTATTTAGTGCTTTCTTATTTTCATTTTGCTTTAGTCCTTTAAAAAGAAAAGATAGTTATTTTCTCTCATGTGATTAATTCTGTGTCAAAATGAACTTGTTTGAAATATTTTTGTGGTTCTATTTTTACTGTGATAAGACACATAACATACACTTCACCATTTTAACCATATTAAGCTTTGTGGCATTTAAGTGCATTCACATAATGCGTGCAACTGTCCCTCACCTTCTATCTCTAGAACACGTTCATTTTCCTCAGCTGAAACTTTGTACCCACTGAACAGGCACTCTCCTCTCCCCGTGGCTCCTGGCACCCATCATTCTACTTTCTGTGCCTATGAATTTGACTAATCTAGCAAGCTCATGCCTGTTTACTTATTTGTCCTTTTGAGTCTACTTTATTCCACTTAGCATGTCTTCGAGGTTCATCCATGGCAGAGCATGTCAAAAGTCTCTTTTTGAAGACCGAGTATTATTCCATTATGTGCATACACTATACACACTAAAATGTGTGGCCACTTGGGTTGTTTCCAAGACTTGTGTGGAATGGCTACTATTGTGAATTTGGCTGCTATGAACGTGGGTGTACAAAGACTTGTTTGAGGCCCTGATTTCAATTCTTTTGCATGTGTATCCAGAAGGGGACTTGCTGGGTCACATAGTAATTATATGATTCAGTTTCTGATGAATTGCCATACTGTTTCCACAGAAGATCTATCAATTGATCTTCCTACCAGCAATGCACACTAATTTTCATCTAATTTCTTTGAGGTTCTCCTTTCAAGTCACCAAGATGATTTTGAATAATGACCGTCAGTCATCACACCATTTCTTCCATTTGGCTTTCTATGACAGTCTCAAAAATAGCTTTCTGTGTCTTCGTTTGGATTAAAAAATTGCAAAATGTTGCATGACACAGGAGCAGGGTCAAAGCTCCGTAGGATGGAACAGCACTGTAGTCCTTCCTCTAGGTGGGTCTTTAGTCATAGTCAACACTGCGGGGAGTTGGTGCAGATCAGCTGTCGGTGAACCCGTGAGACTCTGCGCTTGCGCAGCCAGAGTTCTAGAGTTTAGCTACATGAACCAATAAGCTCACATTTTAATGGAGAACATGCCTAAAATCGAGATGCATACAAAAGAAACAGCATTCTTCCTGTTTAAGACTCCATTCTTCATTTTTTAACGTGAGTTTTGCCTGTTCTTTTTTTTAATTTAATTTAATTTTACTTTAATGGTACATTTTAGATGTATATAGTGATAACTTTCATTGTAGGGGATTTGTACCTGTACATGATATATCTCGTAAGACTCTGTTCTTAAATACTAGAATTAAGCAGTTTTGTTGCTTCATTCCACCCCCATTTCCTCTTCATCCAGCCTTACTGCTCTGCTCCATCACTACTCTGAGAGCTGAATGGAACACACGATTGTGGATGTGTTGAGATACAGCTATGCACGCAAAGGAAATGATTCTTCGGATGTGAATTAAGCACCATGACTCTTTAGCATTAAGTCTGCAAGGTTCTTGACAATTGAACATTTGCTTTCCAGAGAAACTAAAACCAAGCACTTTTTTTACCTTCAAAATACTGATCTGCAGAAATGGAGAAATTGCTCAACTTAATTTCCTCCTATCAAGGTGTAACTTGTGGGATTGTAGCCTATGGGTGAAATAATAACAAATAATTAAAGGCAAAAAGATGGCAAGATGCAAGAAATTCTGAATGTCTTAAATAAAATCTTATGTTCTGTCACATTAAGTGCTATGACGCAGTTGCAGATGAGGAAAAATATGAGTGAAAGGCAAACACAGAGGAATATTTTTTAATAATGAAGGCTGTTTGGAACATGGCAGACTCTACTCTGCCATGTTCCCACCAAGCAAGGGAGAATGCAGTGGACTTTGTTTTGTTGTGAAGAGGAAGTAGCTTTTACCCACCTTGATATAAACCTGCAAATCTAAGGATGCCCCCCGGCCCTATCTGATCTATGCCTCAGCTCTGCGGCCTCCAAATGTCTGGGATGTAGCCACAGAACTTCCTTTCTCATACTTTGAAGAATAATCCTGCTGAGCATTTTTGAATTCCCATACGACTGCTTGCAAAGAGTTGTTCATTTCAAAGAAGTTAAGGGAGGTATAAAAAGGTCGTGCCAGGCAGGGTAGTGAATTGCAATTCTTTTAGATGACAACAGGTCAATTAGAGAATGGTAACCTTTCTGAGTTGGAAGCAACATTCATATTATTTAGTCTAACTTATTTTTGGAGTGAAATGATATGTTGCCTTGGGATTGAGTTTTCAAAGACAATTTGGATAATATTAAAATTCTACATGCTGAGGTGAAACATCTAATAACTAACATTCACAATTATATTGAGATAGCAATAATAAAATCAGTGAGTGCCAAACAACATCCTAAAACTTGATTTTTATTAGTTCATTTAGTCCTTACCATCACCCTAGGAAAGAGGTATAATTTTCATTCCTCATTTTACAGATAGAGAAACAAAGGCATAGGGGGATAAAGTAATTTGCATAAGAACTAAGACTTGGCAGAGCCCTGAAATTGAGCTGAAGAAATTTAGCTCTAGAGTTTGTAGCACTGAATGCTGTCCTGTCTCTCACGATTGTAGAGCGATAAAGCAACCACAGATTTAAAGGGTGAATTATTTGCCAGCAATCCCTGAATTACTAGGACAGGTAATAGAGGATGCTCTGTTGGCGGCAGTTCTATATTGCAGCATAAAAATGCAGAAGTTGTCAAATTTTGGTATTGTCTCCAATAGGTTTGGGGTTCTATATTCAAAAACGTGTCTGGTTTTTATCTTAGGCCCTTGGCATAGACCCCTTAACACCCTTGGAACGGCCCAAGTGGTAGATATATCTTTGCTATTTCTCAGTCCCTTGGATCACATCTGAATGTGTGCCATTGTGTGACTCATGGTGGCCCCTGGGTAATTTCAGCACGGGGCGGGTCTCCAGAATGGCAGGCATGTGGGTGGGGGGTTGGGACTTCGAGAAGGCCTGGCCTCTGAGGAGTGGTAGGGAGGTAGAGGTTGAGGTCAATCACATGCTCAATTGTTCAGTCAATCATCTTTGTGTACTGAAACTCCAAGACACACTCTGAACCCCAAAGCTTTGTGGTTGATGATGGGCCAGGCCGGCGGGGTGATGGGCTGTGAGTCCATGAAGCCAGCATGAGACGCTCTATGTTCAGGCTTCTCTCAGCCTCACTGTGTGTCTCTTCATGCTGCACGCTTTATTTAAAAAAATGACTGCAATCATAAATATAATCCCATCCTGAGTTTTGTAAATTGTTCGAGCGACTCATCACCCACCGGTGGGTTTGTGGGAACCTCCCGGGTACGGGGCCGTTGGCATGAATTGAGGGCAGTCTGACTGTGGACCGTGCCCTTAGATTTGTGGGGTTTGCACCAATTTTGGGTAGTCAGTGCCAGAAATGAACTTCAGTACACCAGCTGGGGTTGAAACAGGATAAGGGTGAATAAAGGAAAATATTCATCATGCCTTCCTCACATTTGGTAACCAGACTAGGACTTTATGTCATTAAAACACCTTAATGACATTTAAGATATTAAAATGGCTCTATGTCATTAACATACTTTACTGACTTGATGTCAATGAAATACTGCAGGCAAAGATATAGAGGGTTGGAGAAGATGACCTTGGTCTTGATTCCCTCTGAAAGGATGGACACATATGTGTAAATATGTGTTGTGAATGTGTACATGGAGTTGGAAAATTTTGAACTTGTGAGTGATTATCAGAGAAAAAAATCCAAGAAAATTGAAATTTGAAGGAGTTTATTGACTTAGTATCTTCCTTTTCAGAGTAAATTTATGAGAAGTGAGAAAGGGGCTGATGATGTCGCCAAATTCGGTGTCCTTATTTTACAGTGGAGGACACTGAAGTCTATAAACCAAGACTGATAACTCATAAAGTCACATGTTCAGGTAGGTGGCTGGGATGAGACTCCAGACAGCACAGAGCTGGCCTCCCACTTGCTTCACACAAGAAGAGGTTGTGTGTATGCATCACACGTTTATACACTTACATCAACTGGCAAGTAATATAGAAATATTCTGTTATTAAAAGTGTCAAACCACACAGAAGTACCTAGAATAAATATCAAAATCCACAGTAGTCCTAATTCTTAGAGGTGGTCATTTAAAAAGTTGAGTATATGTTCTTCCAAATATTTCCCATGCATTTATGTACATACTGAAATATTAGTTTGGTTAAAAGTGTTTTTCTATAAGTTCATGCATCTGTATTATTCTCTGGCTTTCTTTTCACGCTTAATGACAGATATTGGGCACATTTCTATTTCAGCAGTATAGTTCTAATCCATTCTTCTAATTAATTTCTATAAAAAAGAACTGTATTGATTGTTATCTGACTGAGAGAAAACTAAAAGTTTCATTTTTACTTTGCAGATTTCCAGGAAAGTATTAATCATGCTTCCTCACATTTGGTACCCAAACTGGGACTTTATGTCATTAAAACACTTGAATGACATTTAAGATGTTAAAATGGCTCTATGTCATTAACATACTTTACTGACTTGATGTCCTTTTGTTATTTTTTTTCTCCCTGTGTTGCACTAGTTCTTTGAAATTAAAGTTTGGTTTTGTCTTTCATCTCTTTCTCTTTGCTAAAGGAAATATATTTACAACAGTTGGCTTTGTAGCTTTTTCAGCTTCAGATTACTAAAATACTATCATGTGATTAGCTGTAAATCTGAGTTTCAGTCTGTTGCTACTCTGATGAGAAGGGGATTTGTCTTCATTAGAATGATTATTCATGAGTTGCAAACAGAAGAAACAGAAGTAAATGGTGATTGCCTCATTTATGAGCATTCGCAGAAAATGTTTTTTTGTGTCCTTAGCTGACACAGAAAGTCACACCTTCAATATAATATTTATTCAGCATTCTTAGTGCAAATTTAAAATATTAACTTCTACCTAGAAATTAAGGATGGGCTCAGTAACTGAAACATGTTCACGCAGTTTTCTCTTATATTAATCCTACTGAATTTTTTTGACTGGATGAATCTTCTAATTCTCATTTCCCATGCTGTTCAGTTTTGATGAACCAGTGCCTGGAGGCCAATTAGGTTAAAAATGGAAGTTTGTTTTTTTATCAACTGTGATTGTGAACTTAATGCATAAATGATGGTCTTGAATTCATAAAATTGGCCTATTTCTTTTGTTTAAAGACAAGCAAATTTCAGATAGTCTTCAAAGTTCTAATCCAAAGCATAAATTTGGTATGAAATATGAGTAATTAGAACATAATAGCAAACATATGTATATCCAGCTGCCTGTAATTAGAACTGTATTGTAAGTGTTTCTGTTATGTAGATCCTTGTTATTAGTTTATCAGGGACTACATAAAGGAGATTTGTGTTACTGAAGAAAGTTTTCAGTGTATATAAATCTTCACTGTATTTTATCCATTCTTCATCCTAGTCTGCTTGAATATATTAACATAATGCTAGATTCACCATTGCCCAACTGTGAAATGGTGCGTCATGTTTGGCAAGAATGTAAAACAAAGGATAAATACAAAATGAATCACATGAAAGCAAACAAACAAAATAAATCAAATAAACTAATAAGGAAGTACAAATGTCTCCTAGTTTCTGTACTCAATAATTTATGGCAGCAAATAATGAAAAAGGATGTAGTTTATCTGGGTTATTAGTAGATTGTGGACACAGATGAGAAATAAATAACAACAAAAAGGAGTTGTTTTTACAAGAAGTGCTAACATTGAAAAGTCTTGCAGTTTTTTACTCATTGATCACCTTGCATAGGATTAGTCTGGTTTTCTCTGACACAGTGTGACGTAGTCCACTTATATTCAAATTTCTGATTTTAATGAAGTACGATATATTGAGTCAGCAATGCCCTAAGCAATTTTTAAAAAAGGAGTCTGCTCATCTTACTGGCTGAGACCAAGGACTTATACTCATATAGATAGATAGGAGTTGGAAATCCAGCACTAGTCACAGTATCTCTACAGCTTTCTGCTATTTAGAAAAACTCTGTAAGTATTGGTTTCCTCACTTATAATACTGGATAATGATAACCATTGATAGGATTGTTTTAAGGATTAAATTAGCTCTTACGATGGACTTAGCACCAGTCTCGCATCTTTGTTCTCATACATGGTGCTCATTGTGACTTGGGGGTTTAAGTGAGTTGTTACTCTGGAAATGTCTGCACAAGTATAGAGTCATCTTCAGATCTGATTTCAGGTAGAAAAGAAAATCTTCTACATATGCATTTGACACTTAGTGAATATGTCCTGAACCAGTCACTATTCCAAGTAGGATAATGAAGGAAGCATTCATAAATGGTGCTGGGCCTGGGGGTGTGGCTTAATGGTAGAGCACTTGCCTGGCATGGACAAGGCCATGGGCTGACTCCCAGCACTGAGAGAAAAACAGAATCTTTCATGAGCTTGTGTGCATAGGCAACAAGCAAACACAGAAATGAGACACATGATTACTATTTAAATCAGGTTAGATGATGAACCCTGAAGAGGAAATAAGAGAAGGGGTAGACAACGGAGGGAGGACTGAAATTTTAGAGAGCATGGCCAAGGAAATCTTCACCAGATGGCTAATATGTGAGCAAAGATCAAAGAGATAATCGAGAGAGCCATGAAAGTATTTGAGGAAACAAGTCCTGCAGGGTTCTAGGTGGCAGTAATGCCGGTGTGTTTCAGGAGCCATGAGGAGGCCGGTGACTGGAATAAGGTGGGATCGAGATGGTAAAGGTGGACAGGGCAGGATCATGTGGAGTCTTGGCATCACTGTGGGACTTCGGCTTTTCTTCAGAATGGGATGGGGGGTATAGGAGGATTTTGAGCAGAACGTCATGGCCAGAGTTAAATTGCAGATGGATCACTCCAGGCTATGGCCTACATGCACCAGAGAGAGGCGAGCTGTGGGGAACAGGGAGACTGGTTAGGAAGCTGTGCGGTAAGCTGGGGTAGAGAAGATGATGGCTTAAACCCAAGAGATAGCAGCTCAGAAGAAAAATGGTTGGATTCTGGGCACCATAGTTTGAAGGTAGCATAGCTGTATTTGCTAATGGAGCAGATAAAGGTGTGAGACAAAGAGAATAATCAAGGATGACTAAGGAATTTGATTTAAGCCACTGTAAGCATAGAATTGCTATTTGTTGAGGTGGGGAAGCCTTGGAGAGAGCAAGTGTGGAGGACAAATCAAGAGCTCTCGGACATGCTAAGTTGAAGATGTCTTTTGGGACTGGGTAAGGTTATGGTTTAGTCTGTTTTGTGCTGTTGGGACAGAATACCACAGGCTGGATCATTTCTAATCAACACGTTTATTGGCTCATGGTTTTGGAAAAGTCCAAGATTGAGAGGCCACCATATCGCATGGGCCCTCTTCTTTTTTTTATTCCTTTTCCCTGTTTAAAAAAATTAATATTTTATTTGATCTCTTGGCTTCTTATATCAACCTCAGTATTTTTTTCTTGGTGGTTACTCTAAGAATTGCAAAATGCATCTTTAACTTGTCACAATATACTTTGGATTAATATTAAACCATTTCACAATATAAGAAACTGACAAAGTTATACTGCATTGAGCTTACTCTCATTTTTTGTCCTATGATTGTCATACATTTTTTTTTCTATGTTGTTATAAATTGCACAATACGTTGTTCGTATTTTTGCCTTTGTCAATTTTCTATGAAGATGTTGAAAGTAGTCTTTTATAATTATTCACATAATAGCCACTTGTGCAAATCTGATCTCCATCTAGGATCATTTTTTGGTTTTGCTTTTTCAACCTAAGAACACTTGCTAGTGATTTTTGAGGTGAGGGTCTACTGATGGTGAGTTCTTTTAGTTTTGGTTTGTCTGAAGATATATTGCTCCTTTATTTTTGTACAGTATAGGAGTCTAGATCCACTTTTTTTTGGCACTTTGAAAATGTCATTCTGGCTTCTATTGTTTCTGATGAGAAGTTTCTGTTACTCGCACATTGCTGTTGATTCTGTTAGTATATGTCTGTGGTCCCCTGACTGCTTTTAAAGTAAGTTTGTGTCACTTTCAGTAGCTTAATTACAACATGGCATGTGGCATGGTGTTTTTTGTATTCATTCCTGCTAATGTTTACTAAATATTATGAATCTTTGGGCTCATGATTATCACAAATTAAAAAAATTATTTATCCAACAGTATTTTTATATTTCTTCCCGCACATTCTGTCTTCTTCCCATTCTACATATTTTGTTCTCTCGTAAGTCTCTGGTGTCTTCATATTACATGTTTCTAGTTATTTAATATCCCTGTTTATCTTATTTGGCTATTCTCTTGATTTGTCTACAAATTCACTGATCCTTTATTCTGCTATGTCTAGTCTATTTTAAGCATGTCCAATGAATTATTTACTTCGATTTTTAATTTATAGTATTTTCAGATTTATTTCTTTAATTTTTGAGGACTTGTTCCACATTTTGTTTACATTTTCAGAGTAACTTCAATTTCTGAATCACATAGCCATATACTTAGTTTTTTTTAGTTGACTTCACCTAAACTTAAATGCATGGTTTAACTAACAAAGACGTAAACGGATATTTACCATGCCTGTTACATGTAACACACAGGAACAGCTTTTAGTGGAAATTTGCTGACCCCTCCTGATACTTCTTAAATAAATAGAGATATCAAAACAATCCTGAATATATTTTTGATATTCTTAGTAGCCAGCACCCACACTGCCTCAAACATTCACACAATTTGTGACAATATTTATTGTGCCTGCTAATTTAAGTGATTTCAGCAGTAGCTTTTGCTAAGCATGATAGCTAAAGCCTGCCGGTTCTGGCTTTCCTTCTGGATATTTTACTTTGCAGAAATGTACACACATTTCTGCTGCCATCTGACACTTCCTGCCCTGCTTTCATCTTGTAAACCTGAATTTTATTTTCAGTACTCCAGGTTTATGTCTAAATGATATAGCTTAACAAGAAAAAGAAAAATTGCGCTGCATCTTTCCTCCCATTACCTGAAATTATAATGGGTATCTACACATTAAATATATTCTTATAAATGTCAGGAATTCCTTTACTTAATGTGTCTGTATTTTGCATCATGATATTTAATCAATACATTGATATGAGTAGAAGGTTACTGATTCAAAACAAGTTTGAGATCCACTAAAATTAATTGTATGTTTGTCCTTTTGGTGGCTGTGGAAACTTTACGTTTTCTTTGGACATCACTTGATGTCCTTGAAGTACAGTTTTGGTGCTACATGAACTTTGTCATTTTGCCAACATTGATATATTCTGTGCACCCATTATTCCACTGGAATCATTTAGTCCATTTATATTAATTTTTGTTACACACCTAACTGATGGCTTCTGAGTGTTTTGGTCCACATTGTACTTTCAGGCTACATATTCTGTTTTCATAATTTGTCCTTGGTGGGCCAATAATCATGCCTGTCCACCCTGTAAGTTTCGTGTCTTCATCATCTGAAGGCCCTGGCCAGCCTACCATTGCTTACTCCTTTTTGTTCTTTGAGTTCTGCCAACAAGAGCAAACTTGAGGAACCTTAACTCCTGTGGAGACCAGTATCTTCTCTCACAGCCTGACATGTCTGTTTTCTTCAGAGCTCTCGTTCATCACAGTAATCCTATCTGGTTACTCATTTTGTCTGTATTTTTTTCTATTCTTTAAAACATTTATGATAGGTATCTAAAGTCCAAATCTGCTGATTCTGACATCTGTGGATCTGCATCTACAGGATCCCCCTCGCCTCTGTGTTTTTTGAGCTGGCCCAAGTCTCGTTAGTTTTTGATTGCACACATCTTTGATTGCTGGACATTGTATGTAAAAAAAAAAGAGTACACTTGGACTAGATCTTTTTTGTCCATAGAGGAGATGCCTGTTCCTTTGTCAGGAAGCTAGGATGAAGAGTTGGTGTCTTGGATTTTATTAGAGTTGAGGTGGGTCGGTGTTGATTTGAAGCTTTAATGAATTCCAGATCACCTCTGCCTTTAAATATTTTGTGGGTAAATTCAATCGCACCCTCGAGGAGGATTTTCGGCTGAGGAACTAGAAACCTGTGATCTCTCCCTCTCTGCTTTTGGGCCCCGTCCTCAGCTCAAACTACTCATCAGCAGGAGTAGGGAAGAATTGTTGGGTCAGGAAGATTAATATTCCATTTGGGCCCCTTCTAGATTTTATGCTACTTTTCCAGTCCATGCAATCATACAGTTTTTGTGTGTGTGTTTGTTTTATCTTTATGTCCCAGTAAAGGATTGCTTATGGCACACCGGCTCCTCTATCTGTTTGTATCCCAGATAAAGCCCCAGGTATCTGCTGGGTATGGTGGCACACACTCTGGGAGTCTGAAGCAGGAGGGGAGCAAAACCAAACCCAGCCCGGGAAATTTAGTAACTCAGTGAGACCCTGTCTCAAAAAACCTTAAAAACTCCACCAACCAAACCAAAGCAAACCAAAAATCTCCTAGGTATGAAAGCAGCCACCTGTCTTTACTCACCTGGAAAAGGTTTTCTCCCCTCCAGCCTTGTGACTACTTTGTGTCCACTGTGCTTTGATGGCCCTAAAGAAAGAATCCTTTTTAATTTATCTTTATGTTTGCTTCTTAAGGCCAGAGTGATGTTCTTTCACATATTTCTACACCCAAAATAGAAGTGGCATTGTAGAATTAAATTTAATATATTTAATAATGAACGAGGTTGATAAAAAATTCTTCATTAAAGGTAGTTTGATGATACTTATGCCCAGGATGATATTCAAAATATTTCATGGTCAGTGTAGTAGAGGATCCATAATAATGGATGCGGGGCAGCCATTAGGAAGAGGATTGGCATATTTAAAAACAGTATTGTTATGACAAAGAGGAACTTTTGATTATGAAAGTCTCAGGAACCAGTGAATGATGTGAGTATTACAAACTCCGCAGTGGAACCCTCATTCGGAATGGCCCTAGCAATATCAGGCTCAAGTAATAGTTTTTTATTCCATACCTATAATTTACTTTACCATGACCGCATATTTCCTATATTCTCATTTTTTCACTAGTTACACTTTAAACCAGTTTGAGGACCTTGTTGTTTAACCCGCGGGAGCTCTGCTTTTGACACTTCTGCAAGCTGACACACTGGAAAGTGAGTGTGCTGGCGGGAAGGCAGGGTTCAGCCGTCCCCATCAAGCACGTTCCTAGTGCGGGGCAGGGGCTGGGGGCTCCGTCTGTCCATCTGTCTGTCTGTCCTGCTGGCTCTCTCCTCCACTTGGGTCACCCGTGGTGAATCTGTCTTTCAGTAACTTGTACCTGGGCTGTGGCTTCATTGCTTTGATAGAATGTGATCTAAGCCATTGGTTTCTAATCTAAGGAAAGACCGGAAAAGCAAAGAGGAAATGACAGCGAAACATTTCATTTCTCTCAGGAAGAAGGTGGGATGTACAGTCCCAGTAAATAAATGAATAAACAAAACTATATTTGGGGGTTGACTTTATGGTCCTTGCTGGCCATACCTAGAATCCTTGCATACCATTAGATTCTAATGCTTTTACCCCAAGTTTCAAAATATTCATCAGGAGAATGTTGTGCCTTTAAAAAACGTTTTACATTTATGACAGTATATATTATAAGATGCCACTATGATTCGGCATTTTCGAATCCACGCTTTGAAAAAATACGCTATATCTTCAAAAGAAGAAGAAGAAGAATGCCAAGGAAACACAAGGGTAAAAACTACCTACCATCATTATTACCAACATTAATTTTGCAAGCCCGAAGTGCTACACTCTGTACAAAATGTATCAGATGGTGCTGGAATGTGCAAGACAAGGAAGAATTTGTACCATTGGCAAGTGGCAGAAATTAATAGCAACATACGACATTTTTCAGACTGAACCAGCGCCCTTTATGGTTATGTACACACACTCAGATAAAAGAGACTGTTGGAGTCCCAAGCCACAGATAGGTAGATTTTAAATTTCCAGAAGGAGGTAAAAGGAAAAATACTTTTTAACCCAAAGGTTCTGATGTGTGTGTGTGTTTGTGTGTGCGCCTGTATGTATATGATGCAAATTATGAACCCATCTGTCTTAGTTACTTTCTCATTGCTGGGACAAAATACTGACAAAATACTGAGGAAAGGTTTATTTTGTCTCACAGTTTGTAAAGGTTTCAGTTTATAGTTGGCTGGTTCCAAGGCAGGATGGCATGGCAGAAGGGCAGGACAGAGGAAAAACAGGCCATGGCAGGGGAGGCAGGAAGAAGCAAGACTCCATTCTTCTTTCCTTTTTTATTCCATCCACGCTACAAGCCTATAGGTTGGTGCCATGCACATCTAGGGTGGGGCTTCCCAATTCAGTATGTCCATCATCCACACCCAGGACTATGTTCAACAAATCAGTAGACTAATCCACTATCACACACCCATGATCCAGTCACCTCCCAAAAGCCCCACCAATGAATGCATGAGGCTTATGTAGACATAAGTCATAATGCCATCCCTACATTCTAAATAATTTCTAAAGAAGTCTAAAGAATTTTCTGGCATAAATCTTAGCATAAATCCTTTACTATTTCACTGGGCATTTCACCTTCCCTGGACTTGCTTCCCTGATGTTCTTTTAGATCATCTATTGATATGCTAGGGGAACATGGGGTTGTTGACAGCTTCATACTTAGCAATTTAAATGTAAACCTAAGAAAAATTTCACCTCTGCAAGAAGGATGTAATGAAAACCACTTCAGATACCGCCAAAGAGACAAAGGTGCATTTCCTGGCCGGAAAACTCCAATGAGTTGCTGGGCTGATGTCTTCTCTTTTCCCTCCAGACTGGCAGTCCACAGTTCTCCACTCTGCTGACTGCCTGGACCTACAGCAGCACATCCGGGGCTCCTGTCTCTTTGTCTGGGGGGGGGTTGGCCAAGGGGAGCCCTGGTGAAAGCCCCAAGGGAGGTAGGCGAGTGCTGAGCTTTCCCCAGGGGTGTTGATTCAGCGCTATTACTAGAAATTGATGGTCTGCTCAAGGAATTTTCTTCTACTTGACTTTCTCCAGACGACAGTAAGCATTGTCCCCTCCATTCATTCTGGCATAGGGATGACAGTCAGGCTGTTCCTGTCCTGGGTGACTGATCCATGTGTCACGGTCCCCAAACCAATGCCTTTGTCATTTATTTCTGCACAAAGAAACTCTCCTTAAATAATCCTACTGTGTGTGTGGTCTCCTGTTGGGATCTTGACAGGTAACTCTATTTTGTCAGATAAGAATGTCTTAATCTAGAAGGAAGCAGATTATCAAGGATCTGTATAGTAAGTGTATAGTGTTATCAGATTTACACTGGATCAGTATTTATTGCTTAACTTCACAATGAGGAAATTTCCTTTTAGAATGCTACAGCAAGTCTCTTAGCACTTCAAAGACCATGTGACCATCACGCTTTCGTGAACTCGTTCTGAAGGAAAATAAGATGTTGTGTTTGCAGACAGCAACTTGTACTTGAATCCAGTTTTCACTTTTTCTTCGTAAAGGTAACTCTGCTTTCAACTCTTTCTTGATTCCTATGAAGAGACAGTGTAGGACAAAAAATATAAATTTAGTTCCTCATAGATGATTAAATTTAAATGAAAACACGGTGACTTTGCACTGTATTCTAGAAAGGCGCTGACAGTGACTTGACCATGGACATGATAGAGAAACTGAAATTTTACTTCTGAAGAGGACGATAGTGAAAACGATGCTTTTTCCTCTCCTTAAATTGACATGGGTGGGGTGGGAACTGGACAAGGATGTGCCCAGCCCAATCTTGAATGGACAAGAGTCACCTCCAGGCAATAAGCCAGTTTTATTTCCAAAGTATTCAAGTGTCCACCATGTGCCAGAGCCTGTGCAGGTGACAGGCATGGGGTGAAAACTAGGGTGGTGTGGAACTTCTTGCAGATTGTAGGTTAGTAGAAGGGACAAATATGATTCGAGGGATGGAAACGCTAGTCAGCCTGATTTGATCCTAATGCACTGTGTAAATGTACTGAACTACATTACTGTACCCCATAAGTACAAATATTATATACTGGTAAAAAAAGACACACGAAATCCAAACAGGGCTCTTTCCAGTGCGATGAACCACTCGCCCGAGCCACCCTGAGTTCTGTCACCCTTCTCCTACCTTCTCCTTGAGCGGCCCCGTTGTGTATCTTTTTTTTTTTTTTTTTGTGTATCTTTTTTATCTGTTCTCATTTCTGCACGCTCAGCTCTCCTGCCCCAGCTGAACCCCTCACCTTTTCCCCCTGGTGTCCTGTACGTGTCCCTGCTTCCAGATGTGGCCATCAAATCCATCTTCGGCATTGTCATCTGACAGTTTTAGCCATAAAAAAAGCCGACTATTTTATACCCAACAGAAGTTACTCGATGACTTTCAAAAGGTAAAACCCTGCTCCTTAGCGCGGGGTGGGAGGTTCCTGGGACTGTCACCCTGCTGCGTTTTCCCCGCACTGTCTCCTGGAGGGCGGGCCGAAAACTCAACGCATGGGTTTAAACTGTTTAAGATGGCTTCATCTACAAGAGAGGATCATAGTAAGTATAACAAAGAAGGGCGAAGAGAGAGAGAGAGAGAGAGAGAGAGAGAGAGAGAGAGAGAGAACAGTTCTTTGCCATTGAGCTTAAACTAGGTCCTCTTTTCTCAATAAGTAACTCCTTTTATTCACTCTGTATTGATTCAGTAAGGCATAATGCGTATGATGGGTCCGAAAGGGTAGAGACGAGACATCCCTCAATACGAACATTTACGGTTTCTCCAAGAAGCTCTCATCTCATCACGATTAATACAAGGCTCGTTGAACTGGGAGAATGAGGGGAACATGAACTTTAATTTGGGGACTGAAATATTTCCCATATGACCACTGAGAGGCCTCAGGGCAAGTCCCCCTGATTCTGGACAGGAGCCCCCAAAACTGTGAGCCGAGAGAAAACTTCTCTTGTATAAAGTGGTTACCTTAGGTGTTTGTCGTAGCACCGGAGAGGCTGGATAACTCACTAGTTAAGGAAAGTTGTCAGTTTATAACAAGTATGTTCCATTCTCCTAACCCATTTCCCTTTTTTAAGATGTGTAATTTAATATTAATTATAATAATTACACTTATTTATTGATGGGGTGCAATGTGATATTTTGCATGTAAATATTGTGTAATGATCTCATCAGGGTAATTGGCGTATCTGTGACATTTCATTATTGCTTTATGGTAAGAGCATTTATAAACCTCTTTCTAACTATGTTGAAATGTGTAATCCCTTATTTAGTATAGTTACCCTGCAGTGCAACAAAGCACCAGAACTCAGTCCTCTAATCTGCCTGTAATTTTGATCCTGTTGACCAGCCTCTCCCTGTCCGCTCTCCCTCCTCCTCTTCAGTCTCTGGTAACCAATCTACTCTGGATTTTGAGAAGGCTGCCCTCACCCTTCCCCCTCCTTCCTCCCCCCTCCTTCCTTCCCCTCCCCCTCTCCCTCTTCCTTCTTTTCTGTCTCTCTTCCTGTGCAGTGCTGGCGTTGAGCCCATGGCCTCGCGCATGCAAAGCAAACAGTCTCCCCCGAGCCCCCGCTCCAGCCCTCCTGACCATTTCTGATCCAGCTGGTGGACTGTGAGAGGTGGGCCCAAGGACCCCGAGTCTCCTGATTCTGTCGCCCGCATTGGGGTGGCCGGTAAACAAGGAAGGCAGCCCACTGACAGAACATGGGGTTTGGCTTTTGCAAGCTGAGCGGGAATTTCTGCTCTGTGATCCCGGCAGCTGTGTGATCTCGGGAGTGGTGCTTGGGTCACCCACCTTCCTTTCGTACGGAAGGGGATAATGTAGTCACTACTTCCTATCAGAATTACCTTGTGAATTACATTTGCTAGTGAGCATGGAAATTTGGCAAAATGTATTGAGGTTTTTCCAATGTGTTCAAAGGATTTAGCAAATTCTGGATGAGAATTGGCCCGGGGCTCTAATTAGTGAACTGAATTATTGAACACGGAGTCAGTGACTCCTCTGCTGTAAGGCTAAAATCACCTGTTGTGTATAAACGTATGAGAAAAATCGAAACCTTCCGCACTGAGGTGCTCTTTCACTTCCCCGGGTGCCCGTGTTGCTGGGCGGCCAGGCGCGGAGCTGGCCCAACTTAACGCTCAGCGCCGTGTGCATCTCTGCCCGGCTGGAACCCCCAGCACGGAGCGGAGCTTCTGGAAAACTGGTTTGAACACCTTGCTAAGATAATATTCCCAAGAACTTCGGTCCTCGGGTCAACTCTTCCTGTCCATCATTTCCTTTTACAGCAAACAAGATCTCAACTGGGCTTTTGTTAAAGCATCTTTTTAAAAAAGGTTACAGGCAGAACTCAAAATTATCTCCCCAAATCCAAACAGGAGACCGAGCTTTAGTGCCCTTTCTGGGACTTAAGAGGCAGAACAAATTGAAGAAACATGTTAGCGTCCTGATACAGATAATTTAAGAAAATATTTGTGTGTGTTGAATATATAATAAGTGGCAATTAAGGGTGAGTTCATGAGTTTACACTTCTTAGCAGAGTCTTTGCCATTTCAAGACAAACAGGACTGGATTCAGGCTTACAGGGGCTGCGGGCTGCTGCACCAGGTGACGAGGTGCATCCCCCTCGGGGCTCACTCCCATCACAGGACATACTCAAGGCAGAGCTCTGTGTTCTTAGGCGAAATTTTCCCCTAAGTGGCAGAAGTTGGATTTGCATTAGATTTGGAGAAGTAAATTGGGAAGAGGCCCTCAGGCAAGGACTCCCACAGGAAAAGTATCCAGGATGGAGAGAAAGGACCACCCCATTTTGTGTCCTTTTCTTGATAGCAGCGTTGGTGGTGTTTGTATCCGTGGTGCATGTGGTATGTGTTGGTATGTGTGAATGTGCAAGGTGTAGGATGTAAGTGTGCTGGACCTTAACGTTGTACCGAACTTGCTGAAGATGGAAGGTAGAAAGAGCACTTGTCAAGAGTGCAAAAGCCCTCAGTGGGATGGAGAATTCAATGACGGACGCTGTCCTGGCTGTTGGGAACACGCACATCACCTGGAGGCCTTCAGAGTTCATTTCTGGGGAAAACACCAGCTAATCAAACACTGGAGCTGCCTGGGCTCAAGCCGTCCCCCGGACTGTGGTCTGTTTGCAACTTCTGGACATGAGTTTAAATGGTGCGGGCCGGAGCCACACCGTCTTGGTCCAGTGACCCTCGAACCTGATAAACTCAGAAAGTTATTTAACAGTCTCATTTTTCTCCTTTCTAAAATGTAGATAATGGTAGTATTTACCTCTTGGGACATGGAGATAATGTATACGCATAACGTGTTTAACAGAATGACTGGCACCTAGTTGGCGTTTAATAAATATGAGTTGTATGTATGCAGTACACATACAAATGACCATTTAATATCCACCCAGAGAAGCTGTACATGTCTGTAGAATGTCTTTGACAGTAAGTGCTTCACGATTGTTCATTTTTGTGTCCCCCCATTTTGAAGTGCTGCAGAGCCTGTGGCATATTCTCGAATGTAATTGATGATGGCAAATCTTTTCTTTCAGTGAGTGGGAGGGAATTTGGGTTTTGGAAGACGTTCCAAGTCCTTTAAAGCAACGAGTGATAAATAAGATAGATAATCAAGCTGGCTAATACAATTTTGAAGAAAAATGAGCGAGTACAAGGGAGCGTGACTTGAGGCATGAGAGAATGTGTAGGGTGCAGGTAGGAATCACTCAGAGATAATGGGCCATAATTATTCTGTCAGGTGTCTGGCTTTCTGGGCATTTCCAGTACATCTTCTTGTTTAAATGTTGGGGGCCCCTGGGGCTTAGTAACCGCACCTTTTCTCTATTGTCTCCCCCTCCCCAGCTGATCTCGCCGGTTCTCACGGCTCTCAGTACCTTCAGTCGGCCTCCGTCTCCATTCTATGGCTTCTGCTGGCATCTGTTCTTGGATGCTAAACACGGTGTACTTAACCACTCAGTGGGCAGCTGCGTGCAGATGTCTAATGAGAGCCTTCCGTGTAGCCCCACACGGCGCTCCTAATCTTCACTGCTCCCCTCCCCGACCAGCTCCTTCCTCGTTCTTCCCCCTCTTGGCTAATAAGACTCTGCTTCCGGGTGTTCATAATAAAAACGCTGGCGACACACTTCATGCCTGTTTCTGTCCTACCCTGCACCTTGTTCAGCAGTGAATTCTGTGCACTCTACCACTTCGCACCCCAGTTCCTCCACCCTGGGCCAAACTGCCATCATCTCTCCCCAGCATTAAGATGACAACCTCCTCCTCCTGTTCTGCTTGTCTTCCTCAGAATTTTGCCACCATGATCCTGGTAACATGAAAATCCAGTCATGTTGCTCCTCCAAGGCTTCCCATAGGGCCCAGTAGCAGTCCTTACCACGAACTACAAACTATCTGTAAAGCTGTCTCCTGTCAAACCTCTCTGACTTCAGGGGCTCACTCATTCACCCATACCTGTTGCACTGGCCTCTTTGCTATTCCTTGAAGAGACCAGGGGCTGCTACCTCAGGACCTTTGCATGTACCATTCCCACTGTATGGAAGGCTCATCTCCTGTGTGTTTGCGTGGCTAACTCTCATTTCCTTCAGGTCTTTTCTTAAGGGTCATATTCCATGGACACCCTATTTAGACATTTTATTTCCTTTTCTCATACTTTCTTCCTTGCTTTATTCAGTTTTCTTTAGCAATTACTCTTTTCTCTTTCTTTAGAAAGCATGCTTCTCAAAGGTAGGACATTTACATGTTTTGTTTACAGTCAGCTCCTGGTGCCTTGAAAACATCTGGCCCGTGGTAAACAATCAACGTTTGTTGAGTGAGTGAAAATTTAATTCATTGCCCTTTCGGTTACCTTTTCAAAATGATGCAGCAACCAGGGAAGACACAGGCAGTGAGTATAGCAGAGAACGCTGTGCGCCAGTAATCCTGGCACCTGGACTCACTTCTAGGCGTGCCACCAAGGGTTGTGTGGTTCTGAGCCTCGATTTCCCTTTCTGCAGGATGAGGCCGTTACATGAGATATAGAAATGGTCGCTAGACTCTCTGCCTTCCCTGTGGTTATGCGGCTCTGACGAGAAAGATGCATGTAACAACAGGGGCTTGTTTCCTATCTCAGACCGGTTAGAGCCTTCTGTGACAGCCGGCCGGGGTGCGTCTGTGTGTCTGCTTTGTTGAAGGTTGGCTCTAATAGTCTCTGAGGAAGCACCAAAGCCAGTCGCGGGTGGGAGAAGCGCTCATCCCAGCGTCCCCTGCAGATGCCCGCTCATCACAATGGTGTCACGGTTCTCTCCCCAGCGGGCAGCTTGTCTGGTAGCACACAGTGAAGCTAGTACTCTCCCATCGTGCTGTGAGCTTTCTGAACGCTTCCTGCATGAACCGATCGGTGCCGCAAACCACTGTGCAGAAGATAGCGTAAGACTCATTACGTGGTTTTGAGAGCTGGCTTGAATGTTAGTGTTCTGGTAAAGGTCTAGGCCCCTCCAGCGTGCACCTGTTGCTGCAGGTCTGGCTAGTGTTGCAGGAACAGCTTTATTATCAGCACTCCGGTGACATCCCAGCTCCTAGCAGGACCCTGGTGAATGCCTGAGTTAAAGTTGCAGGCCTGCTTAGCAGGGAGTCCTCCTTTGTCAGGGTATAGGTAAACACAGGCGCAGCGCCTAGGTGCTCTCTCTCTCTTCCCCTCCCCCCTTCTCTCTTTTTCCTTTGCTCCTTGTCTCCAGCCCCCAAGGGGATCCCCTCTGTGCACCTGGTCGGTAGTGTGAGGCTGCTGACTGCTGCTTCTCTCAAACAAACTTAAAATCTCTGCTTGAACTTACTCCTGTGCTGTGGATTGCCAGTAATGAAAAGGGTGGATTGGTGGCATGAATTCCTAGAGTTTCTCCCTTTTCTCTTACTTTCTTTATTGTTATTAAAAACTTCATTGATCTTTATGAGTGGTGTTTTGTCTCCTTCCTGCGAGTCCAGCAGAAAGCAGTAAGTCTGTGCTGGGCAAGAGCAGGTTTTAACCCCTTGCTGTCACAGATGGCTCAGCTTTTATAAATGGCCCCATTTACAGACGCTGGAAGCAGAGAGCCAGCTGTCGGCAATGTCACAGAGAGAGACTTAGTGCCACTAAAGTGCTAACATCAGAACTGTTAGAGCTTTTGCCGAATCTCCAAGTCTAGAGTGGTGGGCTGTTTAGAGACGCTTATATAGATATTTCTGCAGCTCATGGAGCACCACAAACATTGCTACATTTTGTTAAAAGTTTGAAGATTTTCAGTGACACACAGACTTGAGAGAACAGTGTCTTGACTGTGGGCTTCTCAGGACAAGTACTTTCTTGTTTCTGCTCGGGTCATGTAAAGACGATGGTTCTATGTAGGCATTTCACAGAGCAGCAGTAGAATTCTGTCCTCAGAACTGCTGGTCAAAAAGGATGAATGTGGGGAGCAAGTTGTGTTTGATTGTTAAGCAACCCAAATAACACCTCAACGGAGAGCAGAAGTGAGCAATAACAGAACTTGAGAGATACATATTAGCCAGTGCAGAATTTTGACGACAAAAATCTCAAATCAAACTTTGCATAACCAGGAAATTTATGATAGCATAGAAAGGCATAAAATAGGAAGGTACATATGTACAAGCTTAGGATTTAGAATGTGACTGAGTTCATGGTTGGTCATCTTACTGGGTTCAATTTGTTTCAAGCCTACCCTTGGTGGCTTTGCCTCCGGTGAGTTGGTATTAGAGACTGAAGCATATCATGTAAGGTTTCAAGATCAGGTGTGTAGAAACTACAGGGTTGAACCAAGTATTTTTTCTTGAAAAAGAAACAAAACAACACAGTGGTACCTGAAAACTGGATTCCTTAGATTCTCTTAAACTACTGTAGTTGTTGATGACAAGAAGAAACATGTCATGTTACTGATGGTGGCAAAAACTGAGTGTAGCAAGTATAATGTGTACAGCATCATTAGAGATGGGGCATGAAGGCAGGAAATGTCAGGGGCGTATGCCTCGTAGGTCAGTTTACAGCTGGGGCCCCAACAGCATGAGACTCTTCCCAGTGAAAGAACAGAACAAACCTTCCTCCGGGCCACAGCACCCCAGAGAGACTGCAGCTGCCCAAGTGGAGCCACCTGCATGTAA
The DNA here is from genome assembly GCA_004026905.1 of Hystrix cristata. Taxonomy (NCBI): domain Eukaryota; kingdom Metazoa; phylum Chordata; class Mammalia; order Rodentia; family Hystricidae; genus Hystrix; species Hystrix cristata. The sequence goes on from PVJO010005905.1 coordinate 79,700, forward strand.
AGCTCCTGTCCAGCCACCTGGCCAAGCAGGCGGGTGAACGCTGCTGAGTGTCGGGGGTGGAGTGGGCGGCACACATTTTCCAATCTGAGAATGAAAAAGCTTCAGTGTAAGTCAACAGGTAAAGGAGGCCTTCGAACTGTCCCATATACCACGAGGATCATACCGAAAGGTAGCAGCAGTGGTTGTAAAGCAGCATAGCACAGAGATTGGGCGTATTTAGGGGCCCCCACGAAGGTGATCGTAGATGAGCCTCAACCCCTGCCATGCTGTCAGTCGCACTGGACACCTGAGTTTGCTGGTGTGTTCAGGGGACTTGAACGTCAATTTCAGAAACTCATTGCTCATTATTTATTTTTGTGTGTATGGTTTTTGGTCTGTGAGTATGGGGTGAGTCATTCCCAATGAGCACTTTCGGCCTGCTCATGGTCTTGGCTAAAGAAACCCCTTTAGGGATTCTTATATTTAGATACCTGGTCTAGGCAGACCTTGAATGTTATTGACATTTGTGAAAAATTTGATATTTAATGAATGTATTAGCAGGGCCAATTTTTCTTTTAGTAGAAATTTATTGCTCACCATTCTCTGAGAGATACTGGTTAGAGTCCTTTCTATACATTGCTTCTGGGATTCTATACTCTCCAAATTATAATAGAGCCTTAGATTTCATTATAATCTTTGCTGTATAAGCTGAGCTGACTCTGACGCTTTCCACAGGTTGTCAGTAAGAGGGTTGACGCTTCCTGTGATCCAGCCTTCGTTAGGCCCATAAGCCCCTGTGAGCTGAGAATGGACAATGTGGACCGTTCCAGAACTACCAGGCCATGACATGCCTTTTGTTATGTCTCTCACGTGTGTCGCATCTTCCCTTGAAAAGCGAACTTTCATCGCCCTGCTTTTTCAGTCCCAGGCCGGCTTCCGCAGAGGCTCCTGCCCCAGGTGGTCCTAACACGCTGCCCTGAGTTTAGCGCGTCCTGTTTGCATCTGACTCACCATGCACCAGCCCAGAGGCTGGGGTGGCAACTGCTGCACCCTCCCACGCCCCTGCAGGAGCTCGAGGGTGCAAGTCCCTGTGGAGTCAGTGCCAAACAAGGGCCAGGAAATAGGGGGCAGCAGGAAACCAGACGGGAAAGTGTCCTCTCTCTCCTCCCCATGCTGTTCTGTTTCCGAGCAGATTCTGCATGGAGGCTGTACACAGTGGAGTGACCGTCCCCCAGGCACGGGCTGTGCTCCTTCAGGTCCCTTGGGAAGGAGGTGCCAGCCCAGGAAAGCATCGCCTTGCGTGGCCTTCTGTCCCCACAGCCTGCTCACACTTGCCCTCTCTCACCTGGAACTGGGGGCCTCAAATAAATCTTCAGCGCCTCATCGTGTCTTCGGCTGTTTTTTCTAGAGAAACTTGACCTCAGTGATATAATGATGACTTGTTTCTGTGCTTGCCCCTTCGGGGAGACTGTAAACCCCTTGAAAGCAGCAACTATGTTGTATTTTTTGTTTTACCCCCTCCCACCCCTATACCTGACATAACCTCACCCCTGTAACAGACTTCTACATGAAAATAGGGGGGATCATAGAATAGAAATTGTCTTCAAAGTGTTCTTCGAATATGATTATTTTACAGTCTTTATCCTTATTGACTAATATTTAAAATGATCTCTTGTATATCAAATATAATGCACTATTTGAATCATGGAGAAAATAAGAAAAAGAAAGTTTTAATTAAGCAGGTAGTTAAAAACCCCAGGGATATTTTGGATGTTTTTGACATTTTGTTATCACTTCCGGCATGATTATTTTTATTAAAAACAAATCTTGACAATCTGTACAATATACTTAGGATTTGGCTGTCTCTGAAAGGTAAAGATAAATAAGTATCATGTAATAAGCATCTAAGCACTTTTGACAGGAAATAAAGGCAGAAAGCCCGTTCCTCTCATAAAAGGAAGCCAAAATAAAGCCAGTTTGGGAATAAAGCAAATCTCAGAACCTTCTGTTGAGTCTGCAGTGCACCACAGGTTCTGAACATTCATCTCATTTCACTCAGTCCTGTGCTTAGCACAAATAGAGTACTTTTAAGTATTTTCCAAACTGGATTAACGGTGAAAGAAGTCCTATTTTACAGGTGAGAAGATGGTGGGAAGATTCTAAAATCGGGGTAGTTGTGACTGAGGATCTATCTCCATCACGAGTGCTTGGTGTCCGGGGCTGAAACTCTACCACGAGTTTTACGTGCTCCGTTCAAGTTTAGGCACGAATAAATAGTGTGCATGCTTTAGGAGTTTCTACCTCAACCAAATGTTAAGCCTACCCCTTTACCTTTCATTTCTAGCTTTATTTCTAACGATTTGTTTATCTGTATTGAAGGAGGGTTCCAGAATAACACCTAGTAACAATGTTGCATGTCAAGAAAAAATAGCACTTAGAGAATGTATATGGAAACATGCCAAATTTTAAAGAGTCTTAAGGTTACGATTTTAGTAACTCTGACCTCAAGCAAAAATTGAGATCAGAGTGGTACAGATGGGAACTCGAAGGAAAGAAAGATCACATTTTATTAAGCCAGAAACTTTGCCAGTGTTATCTCATTATTATTATCATTATTACTGTCTTACAATGTCAGGGATCGAACCCAGGCTGTTGTGCTTGCTTGGCAAGCACTCTGCTACTGAGCCCCGCCAGCGCGCTCTCTGATTTTGATGGCACTCTACCTTCTGGAGTAGATTTGATTTTTCCCATGCACAGCTTGAGGAAACTAAGGTTTCTGCAGTTTGATGGGGTTACAGCCCCTGGCCTGTTGACTTTGTCATGTGCTGTTGGAAGAGCTGGAGATTCTCACTGTTTCTTATCAGACACCTTACTGTCACCCACGAGGCTTTGGTGACTTTTCCAGCCTTTTACTTTTCCCCATTTCATGTAAACTGGAATGGGCTGGCTATTGGCAGTCAAAGTGGGGCTTGGAGACAGTGGGCTGGATGCTTTATTAGTCAGTGTTCCCCAGAGGAACGGAAAGAAAATGAAGCATCCCAGATACAGTAATCTCTGCTGTCACTCGAGTTTGGGTAGCAGACGGTCAATGTCTTCAGGATGATCCTTAGTCATAAAGCCGGTTCCGGCCCAAGGCAAAGATGACGCTTGAAGTCATTCCTTCAAATTCTCTTGGTTTCGCCTTTGGTTCTAGGTTCGATACCAATATTCATCTGATTTTTATTTTTGATACATTATATTGAAAAAGCCACAGAGACACTCTGCCTGGAAAGATCTGTCCAGTTATTTTGCTTTCTGAATGCATGCGTTTTAGATGTATTGCCATTGAAATACTCCCTGCCAGCAGATGTCCACTCACCGTTGACTAGCAGAATGCTTTGTTTTCTAGGATGGGCGATGTCTCACCTTGGAAGCATTCTGTCTTGTGATCTTTCACAAGCAAACAAACACTGATATGCTATTATTAAAAATGTGGACATGTCTGACGTTGAGTCAAAAAATCAAAATAATCTTTTTCCCCTCCTTTTCTTTTAACCTACATTTTATTCTTTTCATTTCTTTCTGTAGTAACTGCAAATACCATGAGGAAATTTCCCTTCTTCACTTTCCTGAGTCACAGGGCACAGTGCTTTTTTACTGGAATCTCTACCTGGCTCAGTAACCAAGGCAACAAATCCCTAGTTAATGACTCACTAGAAATTCACTGTGGAGGTGGCTTATTAGTTTTTCCCCCCCAAGAGCCAGGATAAAAAGTGTACTCATGATCTTTTTCTTCATCTATTTTTCCTTTCTCTCTTACTTGCAATCCAGACAACCTAAAGTACATTTAATTAAAATCAATAGATGAAAATATCAAGCACCTTTAGAATACATATTATTTGGGGACTCGCAGTGTATGCATATGTAAATATTAGCAAATTTAAGATTATTTTATTTTATGAGTCTACTTATTTCAGTTTTCATGTGGATGAAAAACAAAAGTAATTTTAAAATGATAGTTTTAGGTTTAAGCATTATTCTTGTTCTTTGAAGAAAGTTTGGAGAAGGCATCTTCCAGAAGGTGCTAAGTGTGGCTAAAGAGAAAGGAGAAGAACAAGTAAAATCTGACAGAAGTTTGAGTGGAAAAAAAACCATTTTTATGAACAGGAGTAAATATGAGAAGAAATTGACAAGAGGTGAAATGAAGCCAAACAAAAATCCTGAGCATTATTCAAAAATATTCTATAGGATGGAAAGATACAGTTGTAAGATTGAATACATCCAAATATGTTTCTGGGAAGAATTCTTTTCTATCAAAATATTTAAAGGGAAGGAAAGGAGATGACGGCCTGGCATTTGATACATTTCCCAAGTGTTTACAAGAGAGGAAAAGGCAGTAACCCTGACAAACATGGTTACTTGGCCTGAGAGTGGCGGAAAGAACAGATCCTCTTACAAAAGGAGTCAAGGGACAAGGGGACACGCAGAAGTGGACTTGTGCTGCCTTTTCCCTGACTCGGGAGCTTTCAGGGCCAGGTTAGAAGGGCCAACATAACTGAAATCATGAGTTAAGAACTGCTAACTCAGGAAGCGTTTCTGAACCCCTATTAAGAACTGGAGACAATTCATGAACCAAACAGTCTGTAAATTAACGGAAGGTATTTATCTATTGGCATCACAGTTGTTATAATATCAGAAAATGTTGCATGATGTTGTTACATCAAATGGGAGAAGAGCACATTAGTGGGCAGGGAAGTCTAGATACACAGTTAGTATGTCTGTCATTTTTATGTTACACAAACTTGGAAGTTATTTCTGGATGGACAAATCAGGATTTCACTTGCCAGTCCTGTGAGATGTGCTTGTCATTGGGGAACTTCGTGGCAGTGCCAGGTAGAAAGCACAGAGAACTTCTGACCAAGTAACTGCTGGGAAAAACAGTAACAAATCACCTGAAGACCAAAAGACGATGCCTGCTGGTAATCCCAGCACCCTGGGAAGCTGAGGCAAGAGGATTGCAAGTTTGAGTCCAGCCTGGGCAACTCGGTGAGACCCTGTCTCAAAAGTGATTTAAGGAAAAGGGCTGATGATGTAGCTCAGGGTGAAGGGCCTGGGTTCAATCCCCAGTACCAAAGATAAAATAGAGTAAAATGAAAAAATGAGATAGTGGATGTAGTTCTGCAAGTGGCCTGGCTTTGTGCTCCTTGCTCAGGTTCCCCTCACCATGATTTTGCCTGTAGGTCCTTTCTGTGCTCCCTTCTGCCTGCAAACTTTGGTTGGGGGCTGTCTCCACCTCCAGGCTCCAGAGCTGAGCATTTACTCAGCAGACTGAGCCTTGAGCACCCTCCAATTGGGCCAGTTTCAGCCAAGATAACTCTGCCAGAGACTTTGGCTTGAGCCGACGTTGGACCCTCACTCTGGCACTGGACTGTGTCTGCTGGGAACTGGAAATGGTAGGAGCCCTGCTGGAAGCCTGAGAGTGGACTCAACTCCAGGGAAGAAAGCAAAGAGGTAACATCACCCGAACCCTGAATAAAGCCATGCTTAAAACCGCCCCGAGTTTGAACTTTTCATCTAAATGAATATCATGTGTTTTGGCTTTAGCCAGTGTGAGATTCGTTTTCTCTACTTGGAACTAAAAGACTTCAGAGCTGACAGAGCCAGAGCTCTTTAATCCATTTCTAGAGGGCAGAACTTCCAGGGCAGAGCCACTAAGGCCGAGTCACGGGCAATGAGGACGAGCGTAGCTCATGCAGCGGGTCTCTGTCTGGTTAATTATGGGAACATTAGAAAGCAATGTAAAAGCCTGCTCTGCGCCTTCAAGACATCTGCATCTTAGTTAAGGAAAAGAAGCGATGCCAATGAAACCAAAGAACAATTAGGCACCATGCCCATCCAGTCTGAGTGAGTAAATGCACAAAAATACACAGCGTGGTGAATAGTCACGGGAAGGCTGCGAGGAGATGGGAGGCACAGTGAGTACGCAGAACCGCTGGAATCGATCTCTCCACTGTCCACGGGCCTGAACTCAAGAGGTTAAGGCAGGAAGTTTGAAATTTTAAAATTCCTTACAGTTTATTCCATGGAGATTATCTATATTGGCTAACATTTTAGCAGACAATCAACCAGGTCATTTGAGGGCCTGTGAACGGATAGCAAAAACATTCTTTCAGTTTTCAGAACATCATTTGAGAACCAGGGTGTCAAACAGAAAGTATTTAAAATGTCTGTAGAAGATGTGAACAACATTTTTCATTAACAATGCAGTTTTCCTTAGAAGAATAAACGCTGGTTTTTGCCACATGCAAGTCATTTTGTACTTTATAGACATGTTTCCCATATGGAAATGTACTGCAGACCTACTGCTAGTTAAAAGAAATACTTATTTCCCAACTACTCTGTTCCTATTGCTGCAAGATTATGTTGAAATAAAGTTGAAAGTCAGTCAGAATGATAAATTCTGATATTTTCAAGCATGAGCTGAGGTCAAACGCTTCTTCCTTTTAAATTGAATAGGTGAGACACCAGAAACTTGGATGGTGATAGAGGCAGCCAGAAAGTTAACTCAGGATAGTATTTTTTACTGAAATATTGAAAGTATAAAAAGCCTTAGCATGGTCATTGATCTCCAGGGAAAAGTGAATGAATGTAATCTTTTAGGGATGATGATAAAAAATAAGTGAAGTCTACACCAAAAGGATATTGGAAAGTTGACAGACGTGTAATACAGAGTGTAAGTCTGAAAGTGGAATCTGGTGCTTTGAAAAGGAGGTGATGGCTTTGTAGATAAAAAAGTAAAATAAAAAAGAGGTGATGGAAAATATAGTGAGCAAAGCAAGAGCTTTGTCAGGAATGTTAACTTATTGTGTGTCCATTTAATGCATTCCTCTTGTACAAAAGAATTCAAAACGTCTTGAATATTTCGAGTTCTTTAGAATAGAACAGATAACTCTGTAAATCGAGTCTGGGTTTGAACTTGTGCTTAAGTTAAATGGAAATATGATGTGGAAGATGGCTCAGAGGGCAGGAGATTGCAGTCTGTTCCTCACAGCTGTCAAAATAAAAGTGCCCAAATGGGGAAATATCATCTCTTTTCCTACTAAATCACTGGTTCTCAGAAAATAAATGGAAAAGAAATTGATATCCTCCTGCTGGTTTGTGTTATAAAGCACAAAGCAATGATATGTCGCAGAGATAAGATATGTCGCAGAGAAAGCACAAAATTAACAGACTGCCAAATTAGCCCAGTTGCGGGAACATGTCTCCGTGAACTTTGCTAGAAACTTCTTCCAAAAGCCTGGAGCGGGAAACAAACGGGCCACTCGAGCCTCATCAAGCAGTATAGTGATTCCTGGTCTAAGAAAATAGAAGGCTGGAACAGACGAGAGGTCAGCATGGCTCTTCTAGTTGTTGCTGTTATGGTTAAACACGCCCTGGTTGATAAATATTGTTGCAAAAATAACAAGAGAATCTTTTCAAGGGTGTAGGAGTTAAATGCCTTTGGAAGACATTACCTGTTAAGGTAATGAGGGCTAATAAAAATAAAATGGAGTACATTATTACTTATCAAAGTGCTCATTTCTTCGCATACAAGCCCTCTGTTTTTATTTTTGACTGACTTCCTACAAGGCCTCCTTGAATTTACTATTGTCCTCTTGTAATTCATTTTCCAAGTTGCAGCCTGGGCGGTCTTTGCCCGTGCAGATCGGCTGTGTTCCCTTCTCCTCCCTGCTGCCTCCTCCAAGATGGCCATGCTATGCACCTTACAAACCTCAGGGTCCTAGCTGCTGTGCCCTGAAATCCATTACTACTTTGCATCCAAGGCTGAGCTTCCCACAAGCTGCTCCCTGCCAATGACCGAGTGTGGCACTGATACCAAGGCAAGCGTGTCCCGGGGGCCGTGGGACCCCTCTGCTGGGCCACTGGCCCAAGGACTCTCAGATGGCCTTGCCACGCAATCCCTCCTTGGTCTACGCAGCAGCCTAGCATGCTTCTGCCCCAGGGACCAACCTTCTCATGTGCCCAGAGCTGGCCAGGTTTGGTCTCATGTCCTAGGAAAGCCTTCATGCCCAGGCAAATCCCACTTCCACCAACCTTCCTCCCTTCTCCTTCACTACGACCAGACTTAGTGGCGGTCTGACTACTCTTCTACGCTCCCTCTTACCTCACTTCCTCTCTCAGGGGTTTCTCTTCATAAAATCCTTCCATTCTGAATCCCAGTGCCGTGTCTGTTGTACCACAAAGTCTTCCTATATGACTCCTCTGAGGGAAAACCAAAACCAAACCAAGCCCGGAAACCCAGGTCACTTTAAGATTCCCCACCGCTGTGGTCTGAATCTCACTTGGCAGCTCACACATTGACCTCCTTCAGTTCTCTTTCAGTATCCACTCGCTCCTCATGGTTTGGAAATATGACCACCTAGGAAGGCTCACGGCAGAATGCTGGCTCCGGTTTGGATGTGTTTCACCCCTCCCCACCCCCAGGAATTAAGTGCTGAAAGCTTAGTCCCCAGTGTGGCAGGGTAAGAGGTGGAGAAGCTTTAGAGGTGGGGCGCAGGTCAGGATTGTTCCCAGAGGGAGTGAAGTAGCTCTCATGGGACCCAGGCTGCTTCCCGCGAGTGTGTTCTTATAAAAGAACAAGGCTGGTCTCCCCGTCTGTGTCCACCTTCCTTATCATGTGATTGTTCTCGCACGCATTGCAGCCACGATGCTATCTGCCTCAGTCGTCCCTGGAGGCCAAATAGGTGGAACTGTGGACCCATGTCTTTTCCTTACAAGGCACCCAACCACGGTATTTTGTTGTAGCAGTGGAGAGGGACTAAGACAGTGCTGTGTGGCAGTTTGTCAAGGAGATGCAAAGCCACAAAACAAACCAGAGCAAAAACCAACCAAGGTGCCATCTTCCCTCCCTTCTCTCAGTCCCACACGGGTGGTCTAGTTAAGGCCTGTGCCTGAGATCTTTCCTTAACCGAGATCTCTGGAGAAGATGTGCTCACTTTCTGTACTGAGTCAGCTTTGCTCTTTCTCCACACTCGGAGTACCAAGAACTGGCCTCATAGTACTGCTATAAATGAATACTTGATTTAATGATGTTTCCCGGACTGGACATTTAATGTTAAAAGAGCAGAAACATGTCTTTTGGAATTTGTAAATGCCTCTGTGTTCCTGGCTTCAACTGTGTCACCTATCAATAAATGAATACTTAGTAAAAAGTGTTGAATGAATTAATTGAAACATAGTTCCCTTGAAAACCTAAAGAAACACTTGTTCACTGAAACATTTTCCAGTCCTCAGCAAGCATTAGTGAAACATTTCACGCTCAACGGTCATATTCTCCTCCAAACGTCTGGCTCTTACCTTTTGTTCTTATTTGAAAAGAGCAGGTTAAGGTAAAGCTTCAAGAACTCACATCAAGGTGCAATTGGCTCAGTGTATTTGAAAAAGTTATTCTTTGTACTGTGTTCTTTTTAATGTTTTAGTATCGAGGTTAATGTGCGCGTAGTTGTGAAATAGTACACAATGCTCATAACGAAACGTAACTTCCCCCTATAATTTACTGTCTCATTCTGATTTTTTGTAATTTGAGTTTTCTCTCCATTTTTCTCAGTAATCTAAGTAAAGCCTTGCCAATTTTGTTGGTCTTTAAAAAAAATTAGCTTTTGGTTTCATTTTTTTCTCTAATTCTTTAATTCTATGTTTCACTTATCTCTGCCTCAATATTTATTTCCTTTGTTCTTCTCATATTGGGTTTAATTTGCTCTTTTTCTCTAGTTCTTTAAGTTGTAATAGGTTGTTGATTTGAAATCTTTCTCACTTTTTAATGCAAGCATTTATAACTATAAATTTCCCCCTGTAGGGGCTGGGGATTTAGCTCAGTGGTAGAGTACTAGCCTAGCAAGCACAAGGCCCTGAATTCAATCCCCAGCACCAAAAAGACCCAGAAAACAAAAAACAAAAAACTCCCTTAATACTGTTTTTGCTGTGCCTCAGTTTTGGTGTTTTGTATTTTCATTTTTATTCATTTTATTTTAAAATTTCCCTTGTGATTTCTTCTCTGATCCATTGATTATTTAAGAGTACATTATTTAATTTCCACAGATAGAATCATCCAGTTTTCCTTCTGTTATTGACTTCTAACTTCAGACCATTGAGATCAGAGAAGTTATTTTGTATAACATCTATCTTTTAAAGTCTGTTAAGACTTAATTGTTGGCCTGACATATGTGAGGTATCTGGAAAATGTCGTATAAGCAAGAGCATGAGAAGGATGTTTCTTTTGTTGTTGGATGAAGTGTTCTACATATGTCTAGAAGATTTTGTTGCTTTATTGAGTCATTCAATTCCTTGATCTTTTTCTTAATTTCTGTTTGGTTGTTCTGCCCAATAGTGAGAGGAAAGTCTTAAAAGTTTTCAGCTATTTTTGTAGAACTATTTCTCTTTTTAATGCTGTTAATTTTTGCTTCAGATATTTTGATAGCATTAAGTGCATAAATGTTTATACTTGTTACATCTTCTTGCTGCACTGAAGCTTTTGTGATATATAATGTCCCTTTTTTGGTCTTTTTTTTTTTTTTCCTTTTTTGGTCTTTTATAACCTTAAATTTAAAGCCTGATTTCCCCCCTGATATTAGCATAGCTATTCTTTTGGCTACAGTTTGCACAGAAATCTTTTTCCATGTTTCACTTTCATTCTATTTGTGTGTTTGGCACTAAGGTGAGTTTTATAGACAGCATATGGTTGGGTCTTTTAAAAGAATCTATTCTGCCAAACTCTTTTGTTTGGAGAGTTTAACTCATTTATATTTAAAGTAATTACTGATAAGAAGGGACTGACTTCTGTTATTTTACTAAGTGTTTTCTATGTCATACAGCTTTTTGTTTCTAATTTCCTGAATTATTGTCTTTTGTTTTTAATTATTTGTATAATAAAACATTTTAATTCATGTTTCCTTTCCCTTTTCTCATGTTCTATAGCCATTTTCTTTGTTGTTGGCATAGCAATGACAGTTAACATCCTACAGTTATAACTACAGTAATTTAATTTAATGCAAAGACTAGTCTTTTGTAGCTTCAACTCAGCCCTGCTGCTGTCACAGAATTACATCCCTGAACATCGTGTGTCCAAAATCATAGACTTATATAATTTTCTAGTGCTTCAATGTCTTATATTACATATTTAAAAAAGAAAATGTGGAGTTACAAACCTAGATTACAGTAATATTAGCTTTTATGCTTGTCTATATAGTTACCTTTACTGCAATATTTTTTCTTTGGGTGGCTTGGAGTTACTCTCTGTGTCTATATATTTCAACTTGCAGACCCAGTTGAACGATCTCCTTCAGCTTCTATCTGTTTGGAATTTCTTAATTTTTCCTTCACTTTTGTAGGGTAGTTTTGCCAGATTCTTGATGGACAGTTTTTCTTCCAGTACTTTAAATATATCAGCCCACTGCCTTCTGGCCTCCAAAATTTCTTGTGAAAAATCTGCATATAATCTTAGTGAGACTGCCTCCTTTATAGTAATTTCTCTCTTACTGTCTTTGCAATCCTCTCGTTGTCTCTGTCTTTCAACAGTTTGATTTTAATGTATGGCAGTGTGCTCTGACTTTATGCACTTGGAGTTCATCGAGCTTATTGGATGTTAGTGTGCACGTCTTTCACCAAATTTGGGACAGTTTTGGCCTTTGTATCTTCAACATTATCTTTACTCCTCTTTCCGTCTTCTCTTTCTGACGCTCCTACAAAGCACAGTAGTCCACTGGATGGTGACCCTGGGTCCTTCAGATTCTGTTCCTGTCGCCTCAGTAGTTTTCTTCTTTCTGTTCCTTAGACTTGATATTTCAGTGATCTTTCTTCAAGTTTGGAGATTCTTTCTTCTACCTGCTCAAATTTGTCTTTGATTCCTTCATGTAAATTTCTCATTTTAGTTATTTGTAATTTTGAGCTCCAGAATTTCTTCTTTTTTCTTTTCAGGCATTTTGTTTATTGGTGTTTTAATTTTGCTTACACATCATTTTCTTGACTTTCTGCACATCTTTATTTAGTTCTTTGAGCATCCTCAAGATGTTTTTAAAGTCTTTGCCTAGCTGATCTGCCAGCAGGTCTTTCTCTGGGGAGGTCTCTGTTGGTGTATTTTTCTCCTTTGAATGAAACCTACTTTCCTGTTTCATTATCTGCATCGCCATGTCCAGCTTGTAGTTTTTACTTAGGTGGAGAGACAGTCCCGATGTTTCCTATTCTTTCATTTCCCAACAATCAACCCTTTCTAGAAATTTCCTCTCTTTTTTATCTAGACCGATTGCTGGCTGTGTCTCTACAAAGCTGATATCCTGGGGCTCTCCTCCACATTGTTGTTAGAATTCTTCCCTTCCCCTCGAGGCATCCTTGATTCGATCACCTTCCTCAGGAGCCCAGTGCTTCATCTTCTTTGGTTTGCTCCTCCAGCAGGGTCAGGAGGAAAAGTGTTTGGGAGACACATTTTTGAGATGAGTTTGAAATGCCTTTTCCCTCAACCCATCCTTAATTGATATTTTGATTGGATATAGAATTGTACATTGTAAGTAGTTTTATCTTATAACTTTGAAGACATTGTCTTTCAGTTTTCAGTCTTATTTCAAAGGGTGATCCATACTGATTCTTCGTCTTTTGTGTTTGCAATATTTTTTCCCCTCTTGGAAAGTTTTAAGAATAGTCTCTTATAATCCTGATGATTCCTGATGTTGTAATTTAGTGTCGTTTTATTTTCATCCATCATCCTATATTCTTATGGACTATTGCAATATGAAAATGTATTTCTCAGTTTTAGGAAATTTTCTGTTTTCTCTGTTCCCACTTTCTAGAACTCTTTCACTATGATGTTGGGCTTCCTGGATTTAACTTCTTATTTTCTTATCTTTTCTTGATTATCAGAAGACTATTGCAGTGTCCCAGTGCTTGTGTTAGAGTAACTCTTGTCTTACTCAGTAATGGTTCCAAGGTGCTTCAGTGATGCTGGCAATTGATATGTGACAAAAAGAAACCATAAAGAGCTTCCTTTAAGTGCCATTTTAGGTAAGCACAAGAGGGAGAAGGGGGAGTCTAGTACCATAAGATATTTTGAGAGAGACCACATTCATATAGCTTTTGTTATAGCATATTGTTATAATTGTCTTTTGCATTATTAATTGTTGTATTTGAGATGTGAAATGTCCCCCCAAAGACTCTTTTGCTGCGTTTAGGCTTTCAGAAGGTGATTAGATTACCAGCACTCTAATTTCTATGGATGGATTAATCCATCGAGGGGATCGTGATTTGATGGTGTTATTGGCAGGGGATGGAAGCAGCAACTGTGGCTGGCTGGGGGTGGATCGAGGGGCACGTCCTTGGGGAGTGTCACTGGCCCCCAGCCTTTTCTCCTGGTATTCTTGCTCTTTCTGTTTCTGGATGCCATGAGCTTTCCTCTAGCAGGCCCTTTCACCATGAAGTTTCTAACTTACCCCAGGACCAAAAACAGTGGTGCCAGCTGACCATGGACTCAAGCCTCAGAAGTTATGAGCCCAAGTAAACTCTTCCTCCTCTAAGCTGACTTTCTCAGGTACTTGGACAAAACTTTTCTCACAGGTGTGTGTGTAGAAAGAACAGTGTATGTAGGGTCTGATAGTGTCCACGGTTTCAAGCACGTGTGGTGGTCTTGGAGCGTGTTCCTCACAGACAAGGGGGATGACTGTCCTGACACACAGCTGTTTTCCTCAGAGGGATCTATATGTCAGGGAAAAAACAGAACTGAATTTATTTTGCTCCACGTCTGCCAGCGTTTAGCCACTGCTGTGAGAGAAAGCCGTGACAGACAATAGCCAGGGACATTCCTGTACCTTCCGGCTGAACTTCCAGCTGATGTCTTGGAGAAGCGTGGTCAGCAGAGCCTTAGACGGGGGTGGAGAAGGGAGGGTGTGTCCCCGTCACGTGAAGTGTTAATTTAAGAGCTGACCAAGGCAGGCAGTGCCGCTGCACACCTGCTTCTCATCTCCTGTAATGTGTGCCTCACCTGCCTTTTTTTGCGATCACAGAGAACTATCGATGGGTACTGACAGAAACTTTTTTGTTTATACTCAGAAGAGTTTCAGGCTTTTAAAGATTCAATCTTTCTATCATTTATTTTCTCTAATGAACACATTGCCACAGAAGTCAAATTAAAAACGAAGAAGAAGAAGATGAGGCAGATCCCTGAAAATAACCTTGCGGGGACTGGAAAGGTTTCCAGTAGCTGTGGCGCTTTCTTCATTACTGGGACTTCTGAGGGTGACATGGGCTGCTTGTGAAATGTCTGTTTGCCCAAACCTGCCAGCCTCCAAAGCTCCCTGGTCCCCTGGGGAGATCGTCTCCAAAAGAGGGGCAGGGTGTTTGGCTTTCTGCCATCCATCTGCTTTCCTCTTCTTTTTCATTTGTTTCTTTGTCTGCGTGCATTGCATGTCTCTGTTACACACACACACACACACAC